>PNEQ01022192.1:0-46585 GCA_003012365.1 Medauroidea extradentata
GACATTCGTGTGTCGTGGGGTTTAACACGCAAATCACAGACGTGTGGTGTTACAGTAACCTTATTGTGATTGGTACAGTCAAATGAGAAACGTCACAGTTCAAAGGCACGCTGCCAATATCTATGAAGCAGAACTGCAGACGTGCACATAAGGCACTGGAACAAAGTGGGGCAAAATTCTTTTCGCGAAAAGTTCATGTATCTAGCAATGAACGAATAGATGGAACTGGAGTATGCATAATACGATGGATTCTAGCAGGCGGGTCATTGTCCCATCCCTAGACATGAGTCTATTGGGACTGCTAGATTCCACGAGAAGTATTTTTGCACCACTTTGTTTCAAACCTTACGCTTAGAGATAGGAAATTTCGCGAAAAGCTTTCGCAGCACTTTGCTTCAGTGCGTTACGTGCGCATCTGCATTTCGGCTTTGTGGTCAGTGATTGGATGCCGTAACATCCAGCGTCTTGATGTTTAACCCGCAAATCACAGACGTGATGTGTCGCAGCTATCCGTGTACTGATTGGCACCGTCAAATGAATAACGACTCTGCACAAAAACACTCTGCCAATAGCCATGAAGTTGAGCTGCAGGAGTGCACGTAATGCACTGAAACAAAGTGGGGCAAAAATCTTTTCGCCAAAAATTCCCGTCCCAACACGCCTACACAGAGACACGCTGTCAATAACCGCGAAACAGAGGTACTTGAACGGATGGCATTGAAACAGTCTGATGAAGAAATATTTTCGCGAAAAGCGGGTGCCTCTAGTGACAAGACGGACTATATTTTATACTGGAAAATAAATTATCGTGTAATCCTTAATGACAATCGTAATATCACGCGTGGGAACAAGATTTGTATGTTTTAAACTGGTAAAGGGTTGCAACGAATTGGCATATCTAAGTTAATATTTTAAAGCCGAAAATGACTATTACAGAGAGCGAAAAAATTCGCGTGTTCACTGACTTGTATAGACTAGCCTTCAAGAATACGTGTGTACAGAAGTTGACAACAGCTGCTCATTGGCTGTTCACTGATACAGCGATAACACATGAGTGGGCCTGCATTTAGTTGCTTCTGTATTATTGACTCGGCGCACACTAGGAAGTGTTGAGGACGCTGCTTACATCACCGCCACGGTGGGAGCCAGCAGAGTTTTACATGTTACATTATTTTCGATGTCACTCAGTACGTGTTGCGGCTACACACACGCATCCACTGCCTTCTATTCGTATCTGTGCCTTATACGTTGCTAAAGGTTCCTTTAGGAAGTTCTGTTCCCAATAGCCTGAATACTGTGAGCAAAAAAAAAAGCAGTTTTTTCCGCACTGAAATCACTGTTCAGAATGTTTCCTTACAATTCTAGTCATTTAGCAATATTTTACTTTCCTCGATGCAGAAAAGGGTTTTTTGTCGGGAAGCGATACCACATAACGTGTCTGAGTCTAATTAAAAATATAATTTAATTGTAAAACCCTATCCTTGATGCTGCCGGAGCTATGAGATAGGCAACGCACTTCAGACAATCTAGGACCAGCTGCAAACGTGATAAGAACTTACAGTTGCTTGATTGTAGCTTGTGCAAAAGGAAAACGTGAATTTTTCAAGTCCCTACCAATCTGAGAAATCCGTGTACCTCTAACAGGAAGATTACGGACGCAGGTTTTTCCTGGATTGCTATCCAACGGACCACCGCGACGCAGTTCGCCTATCGTGTAAACGGCATGAAGGAAGGCTAGGAAGGCAGAGAAGCTGCGTAATGGGGAACCACAGTTTAGCTGCAGATAAGACGTTATCGCCAACTGTTGACATCGCAAACAGCGCTTCTGGCGCGAACTTGTTGAAAAATACCGAGTATTCTTGAAAAACAAATGGCTGCCTCGATAAACAAACACCCTCACTAACGGTCGCTGTTGCAATATAAAACATACGTCACAGATACGTGAATTCACAAATATTGTAACGCACAATGCAACATTTACATAAAAATATTTGCGCCTTAGGGCGTGAGTTTAGAAGTGATTAGCTAGTTTTTACTAAATTATTGCATCTAGCGTTTAACGTTGTTTTTTTAGGCCTACTGTTTTGGAGCGGTTTCCTCGCGTCGTTGGCCAAACACTATCGTGTTCCGGAATTTTTGTTTACGAATCCAATCTTGTTTGCACCAGCAACTCGATTTGAGTTACATAAAATTAAAAGTTCACTTTGTTAAATAATGCTTGTATGAATTACTTATGCATGTGTTTATGATCGTTTGTACGAGTTTATAAACAATCTGCCAGTGATGAATTCGCAACGTTTCCGAGAGTGTGTGAGTGCGTCGTTATTAGGGACCGTTGATTTTCTCGAAGTGAATTTTGGGTCCATATTGTATCAATGTCTTATATGCACATAGTAAGCTCTGATTCTGGTTATTGGCAGTGTGCCTTTGCTCAAAATGCCTCTTGTTTGACTGTGTCAGTTACAATAAGGATATTGTGACACCGTACGTATGTTTTACTAGTAGAAGCCCAAGACGCTGAAAGTCACTGAGGCATTGGTCACGGGGTAGAACTGCAGGTGTGCACGTAAGGCATATGCTACCTTTACACTACATTTTCAATCCGGATTGAGCTTGGAGCGGACTAAGGAAGACGGATTTAAATGTTACTAAATAAATAAACGCGGATTGAACTGAAGGAGGAGTTGAGTGACTCAGTCCAGTCCAGTAGCCGTGGTGGAGTAGAGTGTAGAATACGGACTGAAATATTAACTTTAAACACCCATCGGACTGAACTGAACATGCATAATGCTGAATTTAAATTCTATCACAAGGAAACAAAGATCGTAGACCAGTGACAAATTATAGCAGCTGAGTTACACAAGTTGGTGGGAATCCTAACAATACAATAACCAACCAGCTCTCTTATTTGGTAATGTAAGAAGTTAGAATAGTCCTGTACTGGCTAAACAAAACAGCTTTAAGTTATATAACTTAAAACTTAAATTAAAAAATTCCTGATTTAAATGTAGCCTAGAATCCCTCACCAGTTTATCGTCAATACTCTCCCCTGCTCTATCATCAGACACTGATCACCATCTATCGATCTATAACCTATTCATTGAGACCATTCCAATGAGTCCAAATACGATATATCTGCTGTAAGTTGGTGAGGAGTTGGGGTATCCTGTAGACAATGCTGCAGCATCAGGTCAAGGTGACCATGTTACTATAATGTCATTGAAGTCACAGGATACTAAATTTCTGATCGATCAGACCAGTAGAAGCTGCTCACATCCCTTCAACAACTAGAAAATAGCTGATGATCTTCAAACGGCTGAGCAAATTTTCTTGAATCATACCCTCTCTATCAAGTCACATTTCAAACTAAAAGAAAATAAATAACAAAATTAAAATCTGTTTATCCGTTAAGAAGTTCCGATGCCACAGACAGACAGACAGATACACACGTTAAACTTATAACATCCATCGTTTTTCGTCTGCGGTCAAAAAAATTAATCGAATCCGAAAATAAATCAAAATAAATATTGTGATGTTTAAAATCATACATAATGTGGACTTTTCGATAGTCATTTGTTTAGTAGCTCTAGGTTTGGCAAAGAGATTTCTATACACAATACAATGTTCAGTCCGAATTCACTCCATGATTGGCCTACTAGAGTCCCGGATATGTCGCGGGTTCAACGACCAGCAGGCTGGACTGCACATTCCTCTGTCCTCAGGTACTTGTTCATTGGCTGCTGCTCCAGTGAGAGAGCATTTGAACATTTGACGATGTGGCGCGGGAGTACATGAGTGTTTTATGTATGCCCGCCATTGGTTCGGAGTCCTCAAGGTCACGTTTAATAAACAATGACCCGATCAAGAAAGTTGCCAACATATACATAACTTAGAAGTCCAACCTCTCCTCAGTTGATTCCGCGAAATTTCCGGGACTCTAATGATTACTAGAGATGATGGTATATCGCGAAAATTTTTTGCACCAACATAGCCTTGAAACCACTGACACACCGTAGCTGTCTGCAGACCAATAACAGGCATCAAATATTATAATAGCAGGATTCTTATTGGCTTAGTCAAATTGGGGCAACAGCTCCACGTACAAGCGAAAGCCAGTTATCTTTTCATAAGCTGAGCGTATGTTGAAGTCTAGCAAATAGTCAAGTTTTCCCGCGATAAACCATCATCTCTAATGATTACATGTCAATCTACATTGTAAATTTTACTATAAACTTATTTCAATCCACGTTCACTTTCGGTTCGCTCCATTTTGAATACAGTCCAAGTTAAGTTCAGTCCGGAGTTTTGCTATAGACGAACTAATTGAACCAAAGTGGCACAATTTTTTTTCCGCGAAAATCAGGGGTCTCTAGATGACTAATACATGTTACCAACTAGTTTGTGTGCAAATGTCGTGAGCAAGCGGTGCCAGAGACAAAGAACAAAGGCAAGGCGATGGATCACGCGACGCTGGGGAAGTCCCCGCCTCAACACGTAAGCACGTGTGAAATGGCACGCTCGCCGTGATATGGAGGGGGGAAGGAAGTGGTTGAGGTTACCAATGGATGGACGAGGGGGGAGAAGGAGATTCGCAGCTCGGCGATCCGGAGTTCCGCGAAACCCCGCGGTGTTCGACGGCGCCGACCACGACCGCACTTCCCGCGAACTGCGGCCGTCCCGTCGACGCACTCCCTGAGCTCTGCCGTCCGCCTTTCTTTGTCAACCAGGGGTCTCGACTGCCAATTCCGCCGTCCCAGCTACGGCGAAAACCACCTCACGGCCGCAGCACCAGAACCCTGGCGCCAAATCACTGACGTCGGCCTATGAATGCAGAAGAGAAACCGCCACACGTCTAACTCAAGACGTACGACCCAGTTTTATGGCGAAGAGTCAGTCACTAATCAGGAAAATATTTTTACTCCAGCTTGTTTCAATGCCTTACGTACACAATGCAGTTCTGCATCGTGGCTATAACTTCAGCAGTTTTTGACAGCTACTTATGACAATTACTTGAGACCCCTGATTTTCGCGAAAAAATTTCTGTCACACTTGTTCCAATACCTAGAGAGAGGAAGTTTCCACAAAAAATTTTTGCATGTGTTTGTTTCAATGCCTCACGTACATATCTACAGTTCTACTTCACAGTTATTGGCTGCTGTGTATATTCGTGCAGAGTTGCGTTTCATCTAACGGTGCCAAGCTGAACAAAGTTAACTGCGACACCACACGTCTGTGATTTGCTCATAGAACCCCAAGACGCTGCATGTTAAAACATCCTATCATTGACCATGAAGCAAAGCTGCAGGTGTGCGTCAAAGACGTTGAAACAAAGTGGTGCAAAAATATTTTCGCGAAAACTTTCTGTCCTACCAATATTTCGTGTGTACACCTGTGATATTATTCGTGGTCAATGACTGGACGTTTTTAACTCTCAGCGTCTTGGTGTTTCTACCCACTATTCGTGAACGTATGGTGTCGCAGTAACTTCTTTCTGATTGGCACAGTAAACAAAGTGACGCCTCTACACAAAACACGCTTTCAATAACCATGAAGCACAGATACAGAAGCGCACGAATAACACTGATTGAAACTAGTGGCCCAAAAATCTTTTCGTGAAAATTATGTGTCCCTACCAATTTGTTAATGGTGGAATGGACATATCAGGTTATTTTGAGAGCTGGAAATGTCTGACGTTTATACAAGCACAATATGTAACTGATTACATTGGCTACGATCATTTACATGATGTCACTAAGTGTGTGATCTATTTACAGTAGGATGGTCGCTCTACCATTGTCCTCTTTACCGGCATTGTCGGCCAACCGGAGACGTTGAACGAGCCTACAGTCTTTGAGTCTAGTTTGTTGGAATAAAATACTGCGAATTTTACACATCGCTACCAATAACCACAAAACAGAGCTGCAGATGCGCTCCTCAGGTGCTGATACGTGCCGGTGTAAAACTATTTCCGCGAAAATCGGTTTCTTGATCCGTAATGAGTCAACAGCGTGCTATAGCAAATCGGATACAGATTCCTTGTCTAACCATCCGAGTACGCTAACTTCAAAGGCACCGCCACGACATTCCGTTCCTACACACCCTAATTGTTCTGTGCTGAAAACTAGATACCTGGAAAGTGCGCGGTTTCGAAAGGGCACGGAGATTTCAGTTGTTTAGTGTCCTGTGGATTGGAATTCAGCTGTCTGTACACTCGTGTCACAGCTGTTTAGTCCATTATTTGGTTGATGCCCCAGTGAACAGACAGTTTCACTTCAGGCCAAGTAACACAGGATTAGTTTCTCTTATTATTGTTATTCACACAGAGTAGGGGCCGCGCTTGGTACGGCGACTAGAAAGATCTCCACCCGCCAAGCTGATCTGGGTACGATTCCCAACGGGGTCGGTTCCTGATTTTCTCACGTGGACAAACGTTTCCATGGGTGTCCTTATTCTTATTGGTGCAATCAAATGAGAGCCGTATGTGAGCAAAGATATGCTGCCAATAACAATGAAGCAAAGCAGCAGAAATGCACGTAGAGCACTGAAATAAAATATTGGAACAAAATTTCGCGACATAATCGTGCTTCTGACCATGACATAGTTTTAAATTATGAGCTCTTATTGGGCCTGTGGCAGGTTAGTTCTTATTTATTGGCAGAGCAGTTCTCCTGGAGCTACCATGTATTTCGTGGATCAACCACGAATGTAACACAAGTATGTCGAATATTTAAGGCATTTACTTATTGATAGGGACCCGTGTTTTTCGCGAAAAGAATTTTATCCCAGTTTGTTTCACGGCCTTACGTTCACAGCTGCAGTTGTGCTTCGTGGTCAGTGATTATTAGAGAGGATGATATATCGCGAAAATGTTTGTGCCAACATACCCTTGAAAACACTGTAGTTAATTACAACACATATTATTAGGTGACGTACGTCTGACACAACGTAGCTGTCTGCAAACCAATAATAGGCATCAAATATTACAACAGCGGGATTATTATTGTTTCAGCCAAATAGGGCAACAGCACCACATAAAAGCGAAAGGCAGTTATCGTCTAGTAAACTGAACGTGCGTTGAAACCCAGCAAACAGTCAAGTTTTCCTGCTATGAATAGAGACCTGAAAAATTCGCGGGTTCGCTGATCTGTAGGCTAGCCTCCAAGAATATATGTGTACTCAATCTGATAGCAGTTGTTCATTAGCTACTCGCTGACGCAGTCAAATGGTCCTGTACTCAGTTACAGTTTTATTACTGGTTCAGCTACTTCCAGGAAGTGTCGAGTAAGTCAACTGCCAATTGTGAACGTGATACAGACCTATAGTTGCTGCAAATATAACTTGCACCTAAAAGTAAACGCGAATTTTTCAGGTCTCTATCTATGAATAGAGATAGTGAAATTCCGCGAATTCAATGACCTGCAGGCTAGAATCAAATATCCTATGTATACTCAAGCCCTGTCTATTCGTTCATTGTCTGCTGTTCCACTGAGTAGCAGCTAGTGGTCAAATGGTCGAGACTTGAGTATGCATAGGGTATTTGATTCTAACATGCAGGTCATTGAATTCGCGAAATTTCACCAACTCTAGCTATGAATAATCCTCTCTAGTGATTAGATATTTTAACTCTCTCTAGCCGTGTGATACTACCGGCAAATCACAGACGTGTGGTGATGCAGGAACGTTATTGTAATTGGCTCAGTCAAATGAGGTACGGCTCTTCACTTAGACACGCTACCAATAACCATGAAACAAAATTGCATATGTGCACGTAAGGCATTGAAATAAACTGGGAAAATTTCTTTTCGCGAAAAATAAGGGTCCCTTCTCATTGGGTCTTCAATCGTGAGTGTTGTTCCTTGAAGAATCCGGAGGCGTTGTTCAGATTGGATGTTTTACTCTGACCGGCCAGCGACAAAAATTTTGGCTGTACGCATACGAACTTATCATCTTCCTTATTATTAGTCTTTTGTGTTCTGGTATGTCCTCCGCACCACAACGGCGTGGACTAGTAGAGTACATAGAAACCAATTTTATCGCCCCTGTGGTTCAACGTTACTACTCGGTGGCGCGTCTTCCACACATAAGCTTCTAACAGTTAGGCTGCGAGTAGCTGTGCATCCAATCTTCTATTTTTATTTAAAACACTCGCTGTCCCTTTGCGGCTTCGCCCGCGTGTACTATAGAAAAGAGTAACTAACTATTAGTTACGTGTTAATTGATGGTGATACTATATTCCATATTATACTATATTCACTGTTTATCTTTAAAACATCAAATACAAACCGATTTGTCCAGTCTACTGCGCTAAGCGTACTTTAATTGCAGAACTTCTTTTTTTAATTCATCTTTATTCTTCTATAAAACAGCTGCCCGGCTGCGGCTTCGACAGCCAAACAGCTACCCGGCATTTAACATCTAGCGTACTCAATAACAGTGTAAAGAGCGCGCGCAATACGCTTGTATGATATCATAGCAATTCCCATCGCAAAGTCTTGCACGGGATACGAACCCGTAACCCCACCCCTCCCACACCCCAAACTTTATACAATATTTTAGTGAATGCTTAAGGCCTCGATCACAGGAACATACCTACATTGTTTAAACAACATAAGCAATAAAGCTCAAATTGACTCTACTGTTTTTAGGTTTTTTTTTCCGGCAATTATTCGAATTTTTCTCGCCGTAAAAACCATGGCCAAATTGGTCCAGGCGTTGTTGAATTATGCGCTTACCAACACATTTTGCGACTCATTTTTATATTATAGATTTAGTTAGCAACTTGTACTAAGAACGCCTACCGTCGCATTTTGCTTCTGTACAAATGCATATTTTGTGAATATGTGCCAAACGACCTCGTTCGATAGTAGAAATATAACTCACAATGAGGCTTCAACATAATCTGGGCCAATATTGTTGTAAAAGTCATCCTGTGATAAACACAACATTTAAATTTAAAATAGCTATAAAAATGAAAACAAACATAATACGTTTCAAAAGTCCACTTTCGAGACATACGTACGCAATAATGTCAAAATTCATGTCATTATTGCCGTTATTACTAATATAATTATTAATAATACTGTACTAATGTACGAATCGACCTGGAACTGTTGTTACTGCAATCACTTTACATTTGTATGTCCTGTTAGTGGTAGTTAGTTATTACGTTATAATATTGTCTACGCTTCCAAAATAAAATAAAAATAAATAGCACAACACACAGTCCTTCAGTTACACATTTATTTTTGTGAATAGTTGATCCAGACAGGTAATATTATTTTCCAGCACGCATCTCTTATATAAGGTACTTTTTCGTGTGGGGGTGGGGGGAGGTGGTGAGCAATTTTCGTGACTCTTCTAAAGAGAACTTCGGTTACAAAGCCGATCATTACCGAAGGAGGAATTCTTCTATCTAAGCACCATCATGGAGTGTACGTCTTATCGATAACAGCGAGTTAAGCAACGGCAAATATCTGTTTCACATTGGGGTGGAAAGTGTTTCACTTCCGAACAAAAGAAATAAAACAATTACTTTTTTTTGTACACACATATTATGTCTAAAACTAACAATAGACTGTCTGCTACTTCGTTTGTCACACGTAGAAAAGAATTCAGAAAACCATTTATCTCTCCTCTGTTTCACTAGACAAATTAGAAAATAAGTATTTTACTTTTAAAAACTTAAAACAATCTGCTAATACGTACCGTAAAAAGGGGGCGGGATTATGCCAAGTGAGGTGATATTGTGACAACCTAATTTTATACGTTTGTCTACAGATATAAAAAAGAGTACTTTTGTACACTTAGTCATAAAGAACAAATCAAGTATGTTAAAACAGAACACAATAATAAAAAAGTATGTGCTACTTTATGTATAATTTGGTTATCACAATCTCACCATCACTTAACATAATCTCACCCCGTTTTGAGGTATAACGTCACTAAACACAGAAATGTTTTTGCAGTGATCACTAAGTAATTTAATGGTGTACAAACAAATCATCGAAACAGCTATCCAGCATTGTTATTGTTTTCTTAACCCAATTTTTACCCTAAGACCCTGTGAAGGAAAGTGGGAAATTTAACCTCCCCCCCATCCCCCGTTTCGTTCCTCTAATGTGAACATCCCTGGTCAAACTAATATTAGTGAGCTGCCTTATATGTAGTATGATTAACGTTACCTACGTCCTGCGTTTCCGATTTTGTCACTATCAAACAGGCGCAAAGAATATTACACAAATTATTGTTACTGAGAATGTTCATTTACTACACAGGACACTGATCTATTGCTGTGTAGTTTACAGTACTGAGAGCAAAAGTCTTTTTTAAAGCAGTTATGTAGGTAGAGTTTATAAGCGTCTGATAATTCACGAGACGATGAATTTCTTGCAGGTATTTATACTTGACCAGGTGATCGAACAAACCTGGTCATATGGCTGAATAAGTTGGTTTCTTAGTGACAGGTTTATCTCGAACATTCATAGCCTTTTTGGATTATTATTTTTTAAATATATCTCTTAGTTCAGATCAAATTTTCGCAGACGTGGAACATTACTTGGTTGATACTAAAGAGGGCGGTCCACTAAAAATTTTTATTGTTTAAAAAAATATTATATTTGTACAATATATGTTTTTTGTAGCCATAATATATTATGACTATTTTTAATGTAACGAAAATTCTTAGCTTTCATAGTTTTTGTATTATACCATATTCAATTCGAAATTTACAAAAGATGGTTTTATGCATTAAAGGAAAACCAACTTATTTACCGAAATGAAAAAATTCACACTGGAGAACAGTACTATATACTATGACACTACACCCTTACAAACCGCATTGCATTGTTTTTGTATTTAAAAAAAATATGAATTTAAAATGAAAATGAACGCACTATTTTTAAATATTTAAAAATACAAAAAACTATTCAATGTGGCTTTTACACGTGTCATAATCCATGGTACTGTTCTTCAGTGGGAATTTTTTCATTTCGGTAAGTTGGTTTTCCTTTAATTCATAAAACCATCTGTTGCAAATTTTGACTTTTGTATGGTATAATACAAAAACTTACCTTACCAGTCTTAGCGGTTAAATGCAGAATCTTTCTTAAAATTAATGGCTGCGATTTTAAAGTTGCCTTCTGCAAACACGACGTATTCTCCAAGGTTTTATTATTTTACTTTTAACACATATTTTTCGAAATGGTTTTTAAAATTTATATTTTACAAAAAAAATGATAATTTTTTTTTCTCATCGTAATCTAAATGATTTTACTATAACACTCGTAGTTTTAAATCATTACGTTTTAAATTCGTAAATTGGTCTGTTCAGAATAAATTAAAGTTAACATTGATCTCAAATTTAAACGTCGAAGCTTTAAGTAGCGAAGTTCTTAAAAGCTCACTGATATATATATATATATATATATATATATATATATATATATATATATATATATATATATATATCATTTATTGGCTTGTAGGATTGGCCAATTGGAATTTTGAAGATCTTAATCTTTTCTGCATTTCTACAAGTCGAGTTAATCAAGGGATCCAAATAATGTTCCATTGAAACTGTCAACTGACCAATATTCCACGATTTGTTGTTAACAAGTTATTTCAAAAGTTAAACCAGTCTAAAATGACGAAGGATGTTCTCCTTCTAAATATTTACAGTTACGGTATAGTTTTTTACTGTTACTTCACTTGGAAACAGATGCAAAATACATTTTGTGGCATCAGCAAAGGATGAATCAATAAATAAATGGAGAGTAATAATTTGTAAGGCCCACATAGGTAAATGAGCAATGGGTACTTACAAGCCATGAAGTAGACAGAGGGACGTGTAGAGCTATTTACCAGGGTCACTTAGGGCACGTGGCTGGGCGGGGGTGCGAGTGTAGACGCCGTCTAGGGCAGCTGCTGGGCGGATATCCGGCACTTCTCCAGGGAGGGCACGACCGCGCACTGACTGTGACACTCCGCGTAGGCCGACCAGCGGGCGACTGCCCCATCGTCGCGTAGGGCCCCACTCCGCCCGAAAACAACAACGAGAAATAAAACCACATCCCGAAAACTTCCCCGCGCCACTCCGGATGCCGCCAAATTCCTCGAAACATCCGCGATCGCCACCCCCCTCCCCGCCATCACACTTGTTCTCCTTCCATTTCGCCGCAGTCCTTTTGTTCTCCTCCCGCGGTTTCCTTTCTCTCTTTTTGTACCGGCCGCCCTCCCTACTTCTCTTTTTCCGCGGCGCCGATTTCGCGAAACTCGTTTTTTTAGCACTCCCGACCTTGAGCTGCGCTGTTTTTCCCGACCCCTTCCTCCCCTCCCAGCCGCACGGGTAGACGTCTTTCCCCCCTCCTCCGCCGGCCTCCTCTTCTCCTGTTGCATAACCGTCGCGGCTCGTACAAATATATATCGCCAAACCGCCTTGACCTACCGCAACAGTCTTCCTGGTTGTGGCTGGTCAGGGTCGGCTGACTCACTCCGCGACCTACGTCACTGCTCTCCTCTGTGTCTGTGTGAGTGTGTGACGCGCGCGTGGAGCGTGTGCGAAAATAAAACACGGCTGGCCTTGCAGAAACGGGTGTGCGAGAGAGACGGCGGATATTCGCGCACCCGCCGACCTTGCCCGGCCTTGCGACGTAACACAACAACATTGGAGAAGGACCATACAAGGGGAGGGGGGTTGGCAGGGGGTTTAGCGAGTGGCTTTGGAGAGGGGGGAGCAGCTCCACTGAATCTGCACACACGTAGTACACACGCTCGCCCGTGGGAGGGGGAGGGGAGATAAAAAAAGCATGAATGAAATTCTCTTCGCTCTTTTTTTTGGCACTTGCACTGTGTCACATACGCAGAAAAGAACGAAGACGCAGAGCGGCTCATGCGACATCGGAGATATTTTGCAGACTGCCTTTAAAATATGCGATGTAGATACTATTTTCAAGTGCATTTTTTTTTACAAACAGGTTATTTACCCACGGCAGTTACGTGTTCCATTACACTTTTCCCTTTAAATTGTTTGTTGGTTACTTACAATTTTTCGCGTCGAAAGAGAAACTTTTTCACAAATATATTAATATTATTAAATATAGGACAATGCAAAATTTTGTTCATTTCATTGCGGAAACTTACAATGTTATAACAGCAGTGCGGTACGACTGTTAGATTAATAATCAGTATATTTTATTTAGTCGCGGTCATTCGATATTTTTTTTTGTTTTTATTTATAAAAGTGCTGTACGTCATATCTTCCTGTAACCTATTCAAAAGAACACGCCTGCTTTCACAAATATAACATAAAAATATTTAAAATTTTAGTGCAATGTACCATTACAACGCAATATACATGCTCAGTTTTTTTAGTGTTTAACCCATTTGTATCACATTCCCAATAATGAAATTTAGTTACAGATGAAATAAGATTATGTTTAAGAAAATAAGTTAACAAATCGTCTGCTAGTACAAACTCTCAGTCGCTGGCTTACTGAGCCAGCATGTAATATCAAACACGTCCGACATTCCTTTTCTAAACTCAGCTTAGCTTGTTATCAACTAATTTGGTATGTTTAGTAGTATATTGCAAACATTTATCGACACATGTGCATTATTTTCTGAACGTATTCATGCATTGGTACTTAACTAGAATTTACACATGTGTTTTTTGTTTGTAGTAGGTATATATAGTCTAGTAATAATTAGAATAGGCTTGTATGAGTAGCATTAACACATCAAATTAAACACTAGCATACTGCCAACCATACTAAATTAAAGGAATTGTTTGATAACAGCACATAAGATTGAAATCTTCATTTAAGTGGACAATAGGCCCTATTATTACAAATAAAAAATAATTGTGCTCTTTAACTAATATTTGATTTGAAGAGAAGTATTTTCTGATATATAAGGACGGTAACTCATGGAAGGAATTGTAATTATTTTAAGATATATATATATATATATATATATATATATATATATATATATAATACATAATATCTTTAAATTCGCCTTATCGTTGTATTCCTGCTTTACTATCGCATAAGTCATCGCCCATTAGTTGTGATTATCTTAATGCTAAAATAAATAAACAAATAAAAAATACGCCTAGCAAAGCGTGGTTGTGTTTCAACACAGGCGTTGTTAGGCCCGATGTTGCAGCATTTGCATGAATAAATCGCAATATTTTTTTTCTATAACTGGAGAATTGTTTCTCACCACAAGCACACCTCTGGCTGGAAATTTACCTGTACCTATAGTGTAACTGGTTTCACATACATCTCAAGAGTTGTTACAGCCTGTGGTTAGCACCGCTTCCTGTAACACGTATACAATTCGTCACTCTGCTAAATTACATTCTGTGGGGCTCATTCAAATTTTGCGATATCGCTCTATGGGAATGCAATTTTTAATAATAACAATGATGATGATAATAATAATAATAATAATAATAACGAACATGAAAACACTTAATTGTTCACAATTTTCAGCGTATTAAGTAAATAATAAATATTGTTCGAGGAGAATACTCGAGAGCAAGGGAAACGTGCCCTTAATCCATGTGTATTGCTAATGTATCCACCGGCATACTGCATACCCCGCCGGAGTCCCTACAATAAAGAAGCGCCGGAATGGGAAGGGCGGGGTAAACGGGAGATCCCTGAGAAAACTCGCCCGGCACGATTCCCACATGCGAAAGTCCGGGGGCTGAACTACCGGGGATCGAACCCGATCCGGCGGGAGGCGAGTGCTCTGACCACTCGGGCGTCCTGACTCCTAGCGTAATAAAATACAGCTTTAAAGCTCCTATAACAAAGCGGACCGCACCGAAACGAAATAAAACGTCTGGTGAAATATATAAAGATTCAACAGGTACGTAATATAAACTGAAGGTATTGAAACAAGTTGTTGCTAATTTTTTTTTATATAGCGGTCCCTACGTATGAGATCTGAGAGCGTTATTTAAACGATCCTTGTTGGCAGGGTTAGCACATATAGGCCCGCAGGTCTTCTACCACGGACGGCTATGTCAGTGCCCGGCACCGTTGAGATTCTTCTACGTGTGTAGGACGTGTGTAAAGTGAACACTAAAAAAAAAAACCCTGCTAAAGATCTATTTTCAGTCAATTTTTATCTTTTGGCGCGTAACGGTTAACGATGGGAAATGCCTAACCTCTCCGGACACGTCACTTGATGCTTGCACGTGCAAGATAAATTGTGCAGTCAGTATGAATCTATAAAATTTGATTATAAGAAAGTTTGTGACGTTTATAAAATACAATTACGTCGATTTCGGTTTCTTTTGTTTCAGTATGGTTGTATTTAAATATGAAAGTACATGGAACTCTACTGCGTAATTTCACTACCAACCATACAAGCAGTAAGGCAACTAAAGTAGGCCTAAATGTAAAATTATATGGAGTAACGGCTAGTGATATTTTTCAAAAGTTAAATTTTTCATGTTCATTTTATCCCGAACCAAGGGGTGCAAGACCAATGCTGACGGTACCAAATTGAACGGCGCCATATTGCAACCCGTAACATGCGATGTCCTATACTAATAAGTTACCCCTATCCTTGCTAAAGTAACACAATTCCCTATCTCCGTCTGCAATATGTCAGCGTTCAATTTGGTCAGGTAACAAAAGAGCAGCGAAACAGTCTAGTTCTTTTATAACGTCTTTGTCCCGAACGACCTATAATCATTGTACGTGTGTTATACAGACGATTAGGGACACGAACATTTGCAAAAATAATTTTTCCTTAGTTTTTTTCATTGCCATACGTGCACATCTGCAGTAGTCAAGAATTGGAATTTTAACTCTCACGTGATTTAGGGTTCTGTCCGCAAATCACAGATCACAGACGTATGATGCTGCAGTAACCTTATAGTTAGGGCCACGATTTTGTCGCGAAAATTTTTTTTCCCCATTTTGTTTTAATGTCTCACGTGCGCATAGGCCGCTCTGCTTTCGTGATTACTGGCAACGTGTCTCTGTTCAGACATGTTTATAATTTGACTGTACCAATCAGTATAAGCTTATTGTGACTCCGTACGTCTGCGATTTGGCAAGGCAAGTGAGAGTAAACTCATCCAATCGCAGACGATGTAGCAGCGCTGCAGATGTGCGTAGAACGCATTGAAACCAAATGTTGCAAAAATCTTGCGCCATAGAATCATGGCTGTACTTATAGTTAGAGGCCCGATTATGATTCTAGGTGAGGTTGAACGTCAGCAGCGTATACTTGTCTGTCGTCATTGTGATCGGACAACAGTTGTTCTGATACACATTTGACGACTACTAACCAGTTATAAATAAGGAAAATAACTCGTGGTGAAATCACGTGGTACCCGCATACACGGTCAGAAGCCATTGAACAATCGACAATGCCCAGATCGTGTATAGGACTAAGAAGTATAGGCTGCTATAAGATGAATACGCGAAATAATCGTGCCTCTACTTATAGTTAGAGAATGTGATTTATCGCGGGAAAAGTTGACTGTTTGCTAGGCTTCAATGTAATGTATTCATTTCTTACGCTTTTATTTCGTTACTGGCGAGTCCCTATTTGACTGGACCAATGATAACTCTGGTGCACTACTTCTGGACGTCTGTCATTCGTCAGTAAACAACTAGACTTTGCCACATAACCGTCGGCCAACAATACATGACGCAGGACGATACACCGATTTGCAGAATACGCTGGCAGAAAACATTCTCGCGATAAATCGCCTTCTCTACTTATAGTGAATGGGCACAGTCAAATATGCGAAGTCACTTCACAAAGACACACCGCCAATAATCAAAGAAGTGCTGCAGATGTGCACGTAAGGCACTGAAAGAAACTAGTGCAAAATTCTTTTCGCGAAAAATTCGAGGCCTACAATTGGTTAATTTCTTCTGCCATGAAAAACTTAACCCACAGCACCGTGGTATAGTGACATTCGTTTTTCACGAAAAGATTTTCGCACCACAGATAGGCAAGTTTGTAAGTTTGTACATATCCTTTGAATTTTGAACCTCGTATCTTCGTGAGGAGCTGTTACTCATATGACTGCGCCAACCGAGATATCATTACAGCGACACATAACTTTTGTGCTGCACGTAAGAGCGTAAGAACGAAATCGTCGAGTCGCCGACGCGATGCGGACACGACAGTGTTTTGAAATGAAGCCAGCCATGAAATATTTTAGCGAGTGTTAAGTGCCTCTAAACGCAATTAAAACTGGATGAAATATTAAGCACCGTATCATTTTAAGGAAAATAGCCAATTTAATGAAAAGTTCTGGCGTAAAGCTTATATGGCAAGTGCAAGTATATTTTTTTGTGAAAAAGTATTTTGCACGACTTTGTTTCAATCTCTTATGTGCACACCTGCAGCTCTACTTCGTGGTCAATGATTGGTTGTTTGTAACTCTAAGCGTCTCGGGGTTTTATCACATACGTGAAGTGTCGCAGTGACCTGGTTGTGAATGACACAGTTAAATGGGGGACGCCGGTGCAATAATACATTCTGACAATATCCACGAAGCTACAGATGTGCACGTACGACACTGAAATAAATAGTTGAAAAATTATTTTCACCAAAAATAATTTGCTCTACCAAATGAGTAGGGCCACGATTTTGTCGCGAAAAGATTTTTGCCCCACTTTGTTTCAGTGACTCACGTGCACAACGGCAGCTCTGTTTCAAGGTTACTGGCAGCGTGTCTTTGTTCAGACACGTTTCTGATTTGACTGCACCAATCAGAATAAGATTATTGTGAGTCTGTACGTCTATAATTTGCCAAGGCAAGTGGGGGTAAAATCATCCAATCACAGACGATGTAGCAGAGCTGCAGGTGTGCACATGACGCATCGAAACCAAATGTTGCAAAAATCTTTTCGCCATAAAATCGTGGCTCGACAAATGAGTCAATAAGTTGAAATTTTAATATATGTTTTTCTAAACGTTAAAAGTGCTTTTCGTTTCCTTGAGTACTTGAGAACTCAATGTCCTTCGCTAAGTTGAATTGTGCTTGCGACTGGAAAAAAAAATTTATTTTATAGTAATCTACGTTTCAAACATATATACGTTCCTTTGATATCAGTGATTGCATTACAGGCTGTAAGCCACGCACGGATGGACTCTGCGGCAATAAGAATTTTGCAAGAGATCAAGGCCGGAATCTCCTGCTGTCACTTATTGGTTGGAACTGTCTACTTATTGAAGCCCCATGGAACATACAGTTAGGATTTGAGTATATACTTGACAATGGATTTAGGCCGGCAGGCCACCGAAATCGCGAATCTTCAAGTGTATAGTGATTATATTTCACAATTTTTACCTCTCCAGGAATGAATAATAGGCTACTGTAAATTTGAAGACATAAGCGTAGGGAAATCTCCATTTATTCGTGCACTGCCTGCTGTTTCAGTGAGTGGCAACTAATGGACTAATGGCCGAGGTAAGAGTTTTCAAAGGATAGTGGACTCTTATAAAATGCTGGCCATTAAACTTACGAATTATTCATTTACATAATATGTTTGGAATGCGTATCGTTCACTTACTTGAAAACAAAAACCAACTACTCGTATTTACAGCTGCTTATTTCACTAGTTTCGTCATACTTACGTAACAAATTTATCTTGTGTTCGAAACACAGAGTGATGTAAAACCATGGACTAGTTAGGTCATTTGATAAAGTTTCCCTCCAAAGAGAAACATTAATAAACAACCAGACAGGAAAGTTGGGCGTGTGGAACAAGGAAGTTGTTGATAAGGCCTGTTGTTGCAAATTTGTTTGCTCACTCGTAATGCATTTATTCTCTCTCCTCCCCCTCCCCCCTCACACATTTACCAAACAACTCTGCTTGACCCCAAGACACAAACAGCGCGAGCATGTCGCCCGTGGGTGAACGAACTCACGTCTGAACGCGTAGTTTGAATCCCGTTTGTCGTGTTACGTGTCCTTGGCGCCGAGAACACATGAATGTATTTGCACGCTCTCGCGGCTGAGAGCGAGAACCGTACAAGCGCCTCGCGGAATTCAATACCGCACATAGGCACTTTTTAAGACTCTGTTAAATGCTTTCCTTAAGGCAGTTTCTATATTCACACTCGTTATAGGTGCCACAAGACAATTTCAATCTTTTATAAACGCAAATATTGTAAAAAATGGTACTGAATTAATTTTCAATTCGGTTATCTACGGAAAGAACTCACTATTAAAAAATGCTTTTATAATTTATCATTAACGAATTAATAAACACAATTTTAGGGCCCCTTAAAATCATTGAAAACGGCTTTTTTTAGACTGCTGTTCAATCCAAAAACACCATCTTGATTCGTAACACACAAAATTAAAAACCGGGTTCGTTCATTACCACGTACTACCCACAAATTAAATTGTATGGTCCCACAGACTATAGTCTCATTAAAAAAAAAAAAATCCACTGAAAATACACTGCCCGTCAGTTTAGCGCTTCGCATGCAGAGGCGATGCTTTTCTCAGTGTCATTCCGATCGTTATAGATATACCTGGTTTCCGCGCCTCAAAAGTGGAAAATTACATTCGATAGTTATACTAGGCCACTTTGAAATTTTTCCTTTTTAGTGATTTCAGTATAAACTTGTTTCAGGGCCTTACGTGCAAATTTGCAGTTGTGTTTCATTGTTATTGGGAACGTGTCATTTATGGAAACACGTTTATCATGTGACTGTACCAAAAATAATAAGTAAGGACCCCATCTCGCGAAAATAATTATGCCTCACTTTGTTTCAGTGCCTTACATGCGCACCTGCATGTTGCTTTTTGGTCAGTGATTGGATGCCTTAACATACAACGTCTGGAGGTTAAACTCGCAAATCACAGACGTGATGTGTCACAGTTATCCGTGTACTGATTGGCACAGTCAAATGAATAATGACTCTGCGCAAAAACACTCTGCAAATAATCATGAAGTTGAGCTACAGGTGTACACGTAAGACACTCAAACAAAGTGGGGCAAACATATTTTCGCGAAAACTACCGGGCCCTAATCATATCACTAGAGACGATGGTACATCGCGAAAACTGTTTGTTACAACATACCCCTGAAAACGTTGTAGTTTCCTGCAACGTGTATGACTGGGTGAGGTACGTCTTACACAACGTAGCTGTCCGCAGTCCAATAACAGTCATCAAACATATTACAACAGCTGGATTCTTATTGGCTCAGTCAAATAAGGTAACAGCTCCACTTACAAGCGAAAGTCAGAAATCTTCTAGTAAGCTGAACGTCCGTTGAAACCCAGCAAACAGTTAAATTTTCTCGAGATAAACGATAATCTATACATATCACTGGCCACGAAGAAGAACTGCAGATGTGCACGTAAGGCACTGAAACAAAGTGAGGCAAAATTCTTTTCGCGAAAAATAGAGGTCAATAAGAATAAGGTTGCTGCGACACCACACGTTTGTGATTTACGGTAAAAGTTTAAGACACGGAAGAATTGAAAACATCCAATTACTGATACCACTAAGCAAAACTGCAGACATGCACACGAGGCACTACGACAACTGGGGCAGAACTCTTTTCCCCGAGAATAAGGGCCCATATCTATAACAGTGATCCACTTCTGACATCATCGAAACGTTTCTGCCTGTTTTATTTGTTCATTTTATCGTGTGCTCATTAGCTGTAGATAGTAATGAGCCGACCCAGGCCACAGAATACTTAAGAATACAGAGGTCCAATTACCGCATGTGAGGGTCATAAATATGGCGGCACTTGCCAGCAATGTGGAGTAAAGTTATTCGTTAATCTGTATGCATTGGTAGAGGCACCTGATTTCCGCGAAAATATTTTTACCCTATCTTGTTTAAATGTCTCACGTGCATATTTATTGCTTCTGCATCGTGGTTATTGGCAGCGTTTATTTGTATAGATGCGTCACTTATTTGACTATGTGCCACTCAGAATACGGTTACTGTGACATCACATGTCTGTGTTTTGCGGTTTAAACCCCAAGACCTGTGCGATTAAAAGCACCCAATAGCTGACCATGAATCGGCGCTGTAATTGTGCACATAACTAGGGACCCTTGTTTTTCGCGAAACGAACTTTGTCCCACTTTGTCTCAATGCCTTACGTGCACATCTGCAGTTCTGCTTCGTGGTCACTAATTGGATATTTTAACTCTCATGATCCTTGGGATTCTACTGGCAAATCACAGACGTGTGGTTGGAAATACTGCAGGAACGTTATTGTAATTGGCTCAATCAAATGAGATGCGGCTGGTCACATAGAAACGCTGCCAATAACCATGAAGTACAGCTGCAGATGTGCCAGTAAGGCACTAAAACAAACTGGGGCAAAATTATTTTCGCGAAAAACAGGGATTCCTATATATAACGTACTGAAACAAGCTGGTGCATAAGACTCTTCGCAAATATCAGCCAATGAGGAACGTTATCGGATTCTACTGCCCAGTACACAACTCTTATATAATTATCTATTCTGTGTGCTAAGGTCTCGAAACATCGTTGCTAAAAACCAACATATAATTTTCTCGGTTTGTTTTGGACGTATATAGACCAGCATTCTTTTTTAAAATCCTTCAACATCAGTCCAGGAAATCTCATTTATAGAGACCTGAAAATTTCGCGTTTTCTTTCGGGCACAAGCTACAATTAAAACAACTGTAAGTTGGTGTCACATTTGTAACTGGCCCTCGTCTTATTTGACACCTTTTGCAAGTCGCTGAGACGATGGTAGAATGTAGCAGGCTCATATCACAGTGTCAGCGAGCAGCCAATAAACAGCTGTTGTCTGCTTGAATACACATATATTCTTGGTGGCTAGGCTACACGTCAGATAACCCGTGAATTTTAACCGTCTCTACTTATTTAACCGTCGTAGAGCGTATTTTGTTTTTTCACCTGCTCCCAGCGATTTAATTAAATAATTGGTTTTTATTACCGGAAATGACGAGGACGTCGCCTGTTGACTGTAGAATGAGCAGTTTTTAAGCCCGGGGCTAAATTTTTGCTATTTGCAGTTTTGTCTTTCCTTTACATTTTAATGCGAACAATGCCCTACTGGTAAAACACAGCGAATCGTTCACAACCGTTAACGAACGAAACCTCCGTATTCAATGACCTACCGAGTGCACTCCACAGTCCCGCGAACACTCTATCCTCCGTAGTGAATGACCAGTTGTACTTCTGACATGGTAGCACGGGAGTCCGTGTGTATATTCATGCAGGTCTGCTATTGGTCAAGACTCAGCAAGCTCTCGTTTCATGCACAGTAACCCAATCGTGAAATTAACCGTCTAATAGGTCATAATATTATTTACCCCCAAACGAAAGCACGACATTTCTGGGTGTTGTCTGTACATTCACTGAAATTCCCGTTAACAATATGTTTATGAGTGATTAACGTGTGGAATTGGCTGGAAGCTAGTTAACTTGGATGTGGAATTCACTTATAATAAGTGGAAATAATTTTTAAATCAGTAGCATCGTCACTGAAACAATTAGCATGGTCTCGCTAATTTCAGTTGCTCAGCTTTGATAGAAATGACTGAAATCATACCTCACTGATTCAAATATAACGCACAGTAAAAAAAATTTGTACATTTACAAGGAAAATCTTGTAACGTGATATCAGAACATTATCAGTGAGATAATAAAAGTAAGATGTCAGAAACCTTTTAAAGTGGTTACAAATATCGTAAACAACTTTGGGAACTAGTAAAATAATGCTAACGAGCAGATTTTTCGAATTGAAACAAAATAAACCTAGGAGACCTTTCACATTTTACAAAACATTTTGTACTTTCACAAAAAATTCTTTTGGAAACTAGTTTCCAAAAAAATTTTTCGTAACACTACAAGAAATTATTGTAAACTGAACCAGATATTAGCTGTAAATATACAAAATTTGTTTGTAGATTTACAGAAATGTTTGTAAATATACAAAGAAATTTGTAAATTTACAAGATTTTTGTAAATTTTACAAAATATTTTCGTAGTGTTACAAAAAACCTTTTTGTAAAAGTACAAAAAATTTTTACTGTGCGTGAAGCCTCGATCATTGGTCTAACATGCAGGTCATTGAACTCGCGAATATTTTATTTCCTAACATATCACAGTTTTTTATTACAGCCTAATCTACGAACAATATTTTCGTATATCCAGTTCACCGCAGCAAAACACGCAAGACGTGTTCTTATTTATCTGGACGGCTTATCTAGCGCCGCCACTTAGTTCCGCATGCTAGACCCTCCTCCATTCATGTCAAGGCCAGGAGGGTTCAAAATGGCATCAGCCCAGATAGTGTTTTATACGCTCCGTCGTGGCAGCTCGAGTGTGAGACGTTACTCTGAACACCAAAACACAATTCTAGACGCTTTGAGTGCCGCGACGTGATCATTGGCAGATGCTGGAATTTGCTCCTTACAAACGACTCACGGCAAAGTGTGCACATCTGAAGATAGAATTCATGATAGCAGAGCTATTCAAATCAACACTGTGCTATTACTATAGCGGCCAAATAAACGTCTCGATTGGATTTCACAACAAGTTTAATTTTAACGTCTATATTTTCCTTTGTCGTCTACGATCGTACTATAAAAAGGAGCACGAGTTAACAGTATTGCCAAAAGATTTTTGAATGTCTTGGTTTCAGTGTCTTATGTGCAAACTTGCAGTTAAGCTACATGGTCGGTAATTGTTAAGGACCATTTTTTTTTTCGCGGAAAGCATTTTGCCACAGTTTGTTTCATTTCCGTACGGGTACATATGTAATTCTGATCCATGGTTATTGGCAGCGTGTCTATGTGAAGAGCCTTATCTCATTTGACTGAGCCAATTATAACAACGTTCCTGCTACACCACACGTCTGTGATTTGCCGGTAGAATATCAAGGTTCCTGACAGTTAAAATATACAATCACAGACCACGAAGAAGAACTGCAGATGTGCACATAAGGCACTGAAACAAGCCTAGGCAAAATTATTTTAGCGAAAATCAGGCGTCCCTACACATAACTACATTACACGAAAGTTTTCCTGTCACATCAATTACGACAGTGCTTCACATGTGTAGAAATGTCCGAAAGTAAGTATATTTAGTGATTTTATTTGTCCAATTTTTACCTGTTACCCCAACATTTTATGATGCAACTTATCAAAATACCATGCAAACCTGCATAATTATGACAAACCTGTAAACATTTCCTTTTTTTTTTTTAATCATCAATTGTTGAGTTGTAAATGGTTGTTAATTTATTGTCATCTGTGACCTGTCTAACTGTAAACCGTATTGAATAGGCTCCTGGTAATGTTTTCCTTCCCAGCCAAATTGTCCTTTTTATCCACTTGTAAAGCTCTTTACGTCAATATACTTACATATTTTGTTATTATTATTTTTTTGTATGGTTCTATGCTGTGTATACTATTTCCGGTCAAATAACTGATATTTTAGAGTTTTCTTAACTAAACGTAAATTGTATTCTTTGTTGCTGGGTTGGTAGTATTGTTATTGATTTTCTGTAGCTGTATGACTAGCGTGAATGTGTGACAAGTGTAAATTAGTTGACGTAAATTTAATCCAAATTCTCATATTTGTGTTCATGGAACAGACTATATAGTTTACGGCCACGCAATTTAATTAGGGAGCCAATCTTACAATCAATTTTTTTTTTTCAGTAGGAACAGGACGTTTTCGGGGAAAGATTCTTGCACCGCTTGGTTCCAAAGCCTTGCGCCATGGCCGTCTTTAGTAGAAGGCCGGAGTCTTGAATGTGGCAACGTTGCATCGGATGCCTGCTGCCGGTCGCTCATTGGCTGCCCTAGTCTGTGTAGATCTGTACACGCCACTAAAGCTGCATCTACGATGCAGAGACTAAGGTGGCCAAGAAGTGACAAGCAGCAGGCCCCCGATGCAGTGTTGCCACATTCAAGACTCCGGTCTTCTACTAAAGACGGCCATGCTTGTGTGCAAGTGAAGTTGTACTTCATGCTTACTGGCCGTGTGTGTTTGCGTAGAGTCGTCTTCCATGTGGCTGTGTCAGTCAGAATATGGTTGCGGTACCATACGTCTGTCTTTTGTAGACAGAACGCCAAAACGCCGAGTGGAAAAATAATCCAATCGTTAGGGCCACGATTTTGTCGCGAAAAGATTTTTGCCGCCCTTTGTTTCAGTGACTTGCGTGCACATCGGCAATTTTGCTTCATGGTTATTGGAAGCGTGTCTTTGTTCAGACATTTCTTCCATTTGACTGCACCAATCAGAGAAAGATAACTGTGACTCTGTACGTCTGTAATTTGCCAAGGCAAGTGAGAGTAAAATCAACCAATCACAGACGATGTGGCAGAGATGCAGTTGTGCACATGACGCATTGAAACCAAATGTTGCAAAAATCTTTTCGCCATAAAATCGTGGCTCTACCAATCATTGACCAATAACTAAGCAGAGCTTTACGTGCACGCAAGGCATTGAAACCAAGAGGTTGAAAAATCTTTTCGCGGATATCAGGGGTGCATAGCAAAAAAGAAACTGATAACAGCAAAGCATTCTATACTAGGGACCCTTATTTTTCGCGAAAACAACTTTGCCCCACTTTGTTTTAGTGCCTTATGTGCACACCAGCAGTTCTGCTTCGTAGTCAGCGATTGGATATTTTAACTCACTCGAGCCGTGGGATTATGCCGGCAAATAACAGACGTGTGGTGTTGCAGAAAGTTATTGTAATTGGCTCAGTCAATTGAGATACGGCTCTTCACACAGACACGCTGCCAATAAACATGAAGCAGAATTGCAGATGTGCACGTAAGGCGCTGAAACAAACTGGGGCAAAATTCTTTTCCTGAAAAACAGTGGTCCCTATTCTATGTGAGTGGCTTGCATGCAGAGACGACCAAGAGGTGCAAATAAGGCACGGGAGAACAGCAAAAGTGATACGAATTTACAGTTGTTTGAGACCTAGCTTGTTCCCAACACAAAAAGCAAACTTTTCAGGTCTCTAGCCACAGGGAATTATTTACATTAAAAAAAGTGACGGAAGGACAGAAATTTACCATCAGTAGAGCCACGATTTTATGGTGAAAATATTTATGCATCAATTATTTGAGACCGGAAAAATTCGCTGGTTAACTAACCTGTATGCTAGTCTGCAAGAATATTTGTGAAATCGTGCAGACAGCAGTCGTTTGCTAGCTGCTCGCTGACACAGTGAGATTGGCCTGTGTTCAGTTACAGTTTTATTATTGGCTTAGCTACTTCCAGGAAGTGTCGAGTAAGTCAACGGCCAATTGTGAACCTATAGTTGCTTGAATTCTAGCTTGCGCCTAAAAGAAAACGCGAAATTTTCAGGTCTCTATAAATTAGCTTCAATGCCTTACGTGCACATCTGCACCTCTGCTACGTAGGCAGTGATTGGCTGTTTTAAATCTCACCTGTCTTGGGGTTCTCCTGGCAAATCACAGACGTATGGTACCACAAGGGGTGCAAGACCAATGCTATCTCTATGTGTGACTAAATTGAACGGCGCCATATTGCAGCACGTAACATGCGATGTCTAGGAAAAGAAGTATTTCGCGAGTTCAGTAACCCGCATGCTAGAATCCGTTATCCTATGCATACTAAAGCGCAGGCTATTCGTTGATTGTCTGTTGTTCCGGCGAGTAGCAGCTATTTGACAAATAGTCGGGGTTTGAGTATATACAAGACAATGGATTCTAGCATGCAGGTCATTGAACTCGCGAAATATTCATTTCCCTAGCGATATCCTGTACCAAATTTTTTTATCGGTAATAAATCGTTATCCCTATCCCTGTTAGAGTACACAATTCCTAGAGACACTGGAAAATCGCGAAAATGTTTAAAGTAGTCTCCAATAAACTGTATTATATTAACCGTGACAGTGTGAAAAGTTTTGGGACATTCACACACGCTGTGTGGCCAAGCTGTGCAGTTCTAACTGGGTCTGTTGTAGAGAGAAACAATGCTACAAATAAACCATAGCCAATGTCGATACAAAACATTCAGTGTTATATACGTCACGTTGGAGCTTAGCAAACAGTCAACTATTCCCGCGATTTTCCAGTGTCTCTAACAATTCCATATCTTCGCCTGCAATACGTCAGCGGTCAGTTTGGTCATGTAACAAAAGCAGCAGCGTAACAGTAGTCTAGTTATTTTATAACGTCTTTGATGGTATACAGTTGTCTTACTCTGATTGGTGCAGTCAAATTAGAGACATACCAGAACAAAGACATGCTGCTAATAACCATGCAGCGAAGCTGCCGATGTGCGCATAATACATTGAAACAAAATGGTGCAAAAATATTTTCGCTACAAAATAATGGCTGTAACTACCAGGAAAAACTTAGCAGATGAATCAAAAACGCTGGTCAGTGGCATCATTAGCACTCTATATATTGTTTTGCATTCTACACAGAGCGGCAGCCGGGCAGCAGGACGGAAGAAAGGGAAGGCGGGGGATGGGAGAGGAAGCCGGATGCGAAATGGAGCTGTGTAACGGAGACACAAGGACTAATGTGCGGTGGGAAACTAGGGCGGTGTGGCGGCGACGCCTAAACTCTCGTGCACGCACACACGCACAATCCGCGCTAGTATCTGGGCCGCGACCGCGCAGCGTCTAACTCGCCCTCCAGTTATGGTTCAGGGCCGGGTCGCCCCGCCAAAAATACGTTGGCCGCACAACAGGAATAAAAAAATTAAACTGGCCGCTCGCCGCACGCCGGAAGCGGCTGACTCGCGTACATAAGTTGTCCTGGAATAAGGCGCCCGCCTACTGGCTGTGTGTTTGTGTGAGGGAGGCACGGCGCCAAGGGCGATGTTGACTGGCTCATTTGGCGCGGTATCGCCTCTACCGCAAGACACTTGAAAGGCGTGGAGTGGTATCATAGATCACTCGCCTGATTGACACTTTCAGTGGTGAAAGTTTTAAGCAAACTCCAATACACCTTTATACCGCAGTTTCACACGTGAGTAGTTGTGACAATGATTAGAGATTATATATTGCGAAAATTTTTTGGACCAACATACACTTTAAAACAGTATAGTTTATCGCAACATATATGATTGGGTGATACATATCTAACATAACATAGCTGTCTGCAGACCAATAACAGGCATTAAATATTACAACAGCGGGATTATTATTTGCCCATTCCAATAGGGTATCAGCTCTTCGTATATGCGAAAGTCAGCAATCTTATGGTAGGCTGAACGTACGTTGAAACCCAGCAAACAGCCAAGTTTTCCCGCGAGAAACCCTCATCTCTACTGATTATTTGTCATGGGAAAACTTGGCTGTTTGCTGGGTTTCAACACACTTTCTTCTTACCAGAAGATGACTGGCTTTGTCTTGTATGTGGAGCTGTTGCCCTATTTGACTGAGCCAATAATAATCCCGCTGTTGTAATATTTGATGCACGTTATTGGTCTGCAGGCAGCTACGTTGTGCCAGACGTATATCACCCAATCACACGTGTTGCAAGAAAGCACAGTGTTTTCAAGGGTATGTTGACACAAATCATTTTCGCGATATACCTTCATCTCTTGAAAAAGCCTTTTTTAGACATTTTTTGAGGGGCGTCGAAATGATCTTTCTAGTTAACGTGGTGTTTTGAAACTACCATTCCGTCATAGTTTGAAGTGTTTGTTCGTTTCGTAAATGCACATATTAGAAACACGTTTAGAAGTTTCTTACAAAAAAAGAGTTCTGCTAGCACGTTGCAACGCTGTTTACAAGGCAGGCACGCTATCATGCGCTAAAAGGATCATCTGCAGATGTGCACGTAAGGCACTGAAACAAGTTAGTAAAAAATTAAATTCACCAAAAATTCAATGAGTCTACATATTAGTGCTGATTATTACAAAAAAATGTATAATATACCTTTGTCTTTGATATTATGTCATAAAATTACCGTGTCACCACTTAAGGGTGTCCGCGTGGTAAAAATTCGTAATTTTATATTTTCATGACTTAATATTCGCTTTGTAGACGTTACTTCTGACTACATTTTCCACTTTTAAAATGTTTTTAACTCTCATCGTTTTCCCACAGGGGCGTGACAAAATCAAAATTTGCAAGTTACGTGAACATAGGAATATCAAAAACCAAGTGACTTACTCGAATTAAATAATTTACACTGAAATTATATACTGTGGGCAATATATTAAAATGTTTTAAAACACACAACAAAGTCGTTTCGTAATTTTGAAAGCAGCCGCAAATGAAGTAATTTGTCATTATTTTCAGATTTTTTTTAAAAGTATAAAATATTATCATTGTGTGTTTTGAATCTTTTAGCATATAGTACAAAATACCTAATTTCAGCGTAAACTATTTCATTCGAGTAAGACACTTGGTGTTTGTTATTCGTATGTTCCCGTAACTTGCACAATTTTACTTTGTCATGTCACTATGGGAAAACTATGAGAGATAAAAAAAAATTATAACAAGTGGAAAATACAGTCACAAGTAACATCTATTAAACGAACACTATACCGTGCAAATTTAAAATTATGAATTTTTTCCACGTGGACGCCTTTAACGGCTGAAAGAAAAGATTTCGTATCAGTTCCATGCCTTGCTCCTAGATCAGAGACGGCCAACCCTGTGCCCGCGGGCCAAACACTGGCCCTCCACTGCATTTTAAACGGCCCCGCCATAAGTTGAAGCATTTGCATAATATTTCAAAGGTACTTAAACTGACAGCAGAAATATTTAAATAATTACTTCATATTTGGCAACGCTCCTTATCTAAAAATACTGTGGAGATAATTTTCTGTTATACTACTATAAAACAGTACGTTAGTGTTCAGCTGATAAAAAGTAGTCGACGTGAAAGTTTTTTTTATCGTGGCCTGCGTCATGATTTGGTTCGACTTTTGGGCCATAGCTTCGAAAAGGTTGGCTACCCCTGTCCTAGATGCTAGTGACGTACATATCTGGGACGCTCTTACAGAGTTTGCGCTCTTCTAAGCTTCAGACGCGCCAAATATGTCCACCAAGGAGGCAACCTTAAAACTGTACCGGTGCATATGGCGCTGATTGTAATTATCAGGAACTAAAGCCTACAATAACACCATCGACTAGACAGCATCGGTGGACATGTGATTTGAGGCACCTAATTTTCGCACCAGCGTGTTTCAGTGTCTTTCGTGCACATCTGTACCTTCGTGGTTATTGGCAACGTGTCTTTGTGCAGAGATGACTGTTATTTAAACTGTCCCAATTGGAATAAGGTTACTGCGCTCCGCAAGACTTGTGATATTAAAAACATCCAATCACTGACCATGAAGCAGAGCACATATGGCATTGAAACATAGCGGGACACAAATATTTTCGCGAAAACACCCGGCGCCTACTCATCAGGGTTGAAAACTTCACTGCTACGCGTTAACCAAAATTTCATTAACTTCATCAAATGCTGCGCCGTCTCTATGCGCCAGGCACTGAAACGATAGCGAGCATGCTTTTCGCCGAACCATTTTACTACAGGAAGCAAATATGTGACAATATAATTGTACTGGTGAAAAATATGTAGCAAAGTTCTTAATTTCACATGTATCAAATATTTTAGTTAAAAGACGAATTATTTCAGTTATGAATGTTCACGGTTAGCTAGACTTGTTGAATCAACTTCAATTGAATATGTATACGTTTGGTTGTAACGACCTCAGATAACAGGAGAACATCAATTAACTGTATCGCGATGATGTCCTCAAACCAGCTATTAATTGAACGATTATTTGTTTAGATAACCATAAAAAACGAAGGACTGGAAAAACATAGTTCGCTACGAAGAGAACATTAGCTACAATACCAGTAAGACAAACACTTTTTTTTTTTTCAATAACAATGTTTGTTTTTGTTAAATGTATGAAATAAGTTTCACGGTGTTTCATATTTTGCTTAGGGAAACCAATTGACTTTATTTCTGTGTGTGGGTTCGGGACATGATACATCTTTAAACATGTGAATGTCCTCGCACTAGCGTGTTTTCGCAATGCCTGTGGCTACCTGCCTGGTTGTAGATGTTATTACAAAGAGCGGTAAATTAGCGCGTGAGTGTTAGTGAGCCAAACACGGCCACTAACGGTGTCAGATATCCAATCTTGGAAAGCAGGTGAGTGTGCTGTCATGTCCTTGTAAGATCGTGACTGGAACACGTGCTTTGTTGTAAGCAGTTGATTCGCGTTCGCTCAAGCAATTTTCACCACTCGGTTTTGACTTTCTCCTTATCGTGTACCATCACACAGTCGCGTGCTACAACATTTCATCGGACCCATTCAACATTCTCTAGAGACGGTTACATTAAGTTACTAGGTTAGCTTAAGCAAAGCAAAATTTCAGCTCCGAGCTTTCAAACAGTAGGTAAGGTAACCCGAGTAAATTTTAAACGTATAAGAAGTCAGGATATCCTGAATTGTTTGCAGGCTTTTACCCATTAATCTGACGTTCGAGGTAACATGGCTACGTGACTGAGCCCATGGTATGAAATTCCAGTGTGAATTTTTTTTTCAATAAGTCCACGGGTCGTGGTTAGCACAGAGGCTAGGGCACTCGCCTCACACTATGGCGTTCCGGATTCGATTTCTATGGCTTTATTTAAATTTTCGAATGTGATAACTAGAGCCAATGATTTTCGGCGAAAATGATTTTGCACCATCTTAAATGTTCGATTAGCACATCGACAGCTCTGCTTTTTAAGTCTCTTCATCTTTGGGTTCTAGATACCGGGGGGTCAGATCTTTCAACTCCCACCTAGGCTATCCAGGTTTCGTTCCCCGTTGGAGTCAGTCCCCGGATATTCGCATTTGGGAATCGTGCCGGACGATGCCGCTGATCGGTGGATATTCTCGGGGTACTCCCGGCGCTCACTTCATGTCACCCCTCACCAACGCTAAAGACCTCGATGTTAAGTGGTGACGAAAATCTCTTCACTTCACGCCGTTGGGTTCTACCATAGCCATCTTAATTAGAAAGCCGCGGACTTAGATCTGGCAACCCTGCCGGGAAGTGTCGTTTTAACACTCATTTTGTCTCGCCAACGGCAGCGGCTTCCCTGATTCGCCGGTATGTAGGGCACAATAACGAATCAGGTACAGCCATGGCCTTTGGAGAGCTAAAAGAAGTGTTAAAACGATACTTCTCGGCAGGGTTGCCTTATGTACGTCCGCGGCCTTCTACTAAAGATGGCGACGGTTCTACCCGCTAACCATAGACGTGTGGTGTTGCAGTAACCTTGTTCTGACTGACACAGTCAAACAAGTGGCGCCTGCAAATAACCACGAGCTGCAGATGTGAATGTAAGGCGTTTAAACAAAGTGGTGCCATAATATTTTCGCGAAAATCACCGGTCCTTAAAGGTTGTCGTCTGTATGAACGTATTTTGCCTGTTCGAGGACTAGAAGCGAGGAGGAGGTAAATATGATAAAACACAAGCATCACGCCTTACCCTAGCCTCTAGGAGCAAATTACTGAACTAGCGTACAGTCCTCTCGCCGACAACTCGCCTATATGAGACTTTATTTTATGTCGTTTTATTAAATATAAAGGTTTATTGTACCCGCCAATACCTTTTAAAACATTCTGCACAAAGATTTACATACCTAAAAATGACAGAAAAAAGTCAATTTTTCGAAATTTTCGGCCACTGCACAGCAAAAACGGTTTTGTGGTGGCTACAAAATGTTTTGTCAATATGGACCTCATGAAATAATTTTGTAGTGATTACAACATTTTTTTGTGGTGACTGCAAAATTTTGCTGGGGACAGCAAAAAATTTTTGTCGTCACTACAAAAAAAATTTGGTAAAGTCCATTATGACAAAATATTTTGTGGTGGCTAATAAGTATTTTTTTCAGTGTAGGAAATATCCTTTAATGAGTAGCGGTGAACTTGGAATGGGTATACATATGTGTAATGTTCTTTAGATGTGATTCCTATGCAGACATCACACATATATTATGAGCAGTTTTAGAATAATCTGGTAACGGCCAAAGCTCTGCACATCGCTCGGCCACCTTAAGCATATGGATTAGCTTTAAACATGTTCAGAAGTTGGCGTTTCTCAATCACAATTGCCAGTACCGTATTCGTGGCCACCTTCAGAAATAAAATACTTACTTCTTATGGAATGCTACTAGATCTTTAGAAGAATCAATATTTATGCCAAGGCGTGAGACAGTATTTTTTAAAACTGTTGAAATTAAAGTATATATGAAAGTAAGCTTGTAATAAATCAATTTATACTTACCTGGAGAGATTTTGCCTTTTGGAAGCTCAGGCGCTAAACTAGCGCCTAGTATATTCGTCTTACCACTGTAAGTGCGGGATTCGAAGCGGTGACCTTATCAATTTATATCTGGAAATTTGTTTCAATGATCACATGATAAATTTTCCAGAAGTGAATTTTGAAATATAGGTGTGCCTCAGAGGCCATTTTTAGTCTTGCTGAATAGCTCGGAAATAGTACTTCAGTTGCACGTGATATTTTATTAAAATTACTCAATAGTTAGAGCCGCGATTTTATGACGAAAAGATTTTTGCATCATTTTGTTTCACTGCGTTTTGTCTACATCTGTCACTCTGCTACCTCGTCTGTGATTGGATCTACTCTCACTTGCCTTGGCAAATCACAGACGTATGATGTCATAATTGCCTTATTCTTGTTGGTGCAGTCAAATGAGAAACGTGTCTGAACAAAGACACGCTGCCAGTAACCATGAAGCAGATCTGCCGATGTGCACGTGAAACACTGAAACAAAGTGGGACAAAAATATTTTCGCGACGAAATCGTGGTCCTATCTATAGTCCTTCCGTACATCATTTATAAGGGTGTATACAGCTTGAAATGGACCATTTTTGTCGTTCCTCATATTACTTCTTTTTACGTCAGCAATCTCATTGTGTAGTTTGATAATGTGTGTCTAAAACACGTTATTTTCAGGCAATTTGCGCATCTAATCGTGCATCCATGTCTTCTTTAATATTACAGAGCACTGTTGTTAGTTGTCGTATATACCAGGTAAGGAAGTTAAGTACATAATCTCTATGCCACAGTAACAGACAATGTATATAATTTAAATATCGATACACGCGCATGCTCATATCAGATCTTCAAGTAATGTTTAATATTATATTATCTAGTATCTTAAAATGGCGTACATGGGTAATTTTACTCTACTTTTCAAATAAGAATATTCCAACAAAAAACCTTAAAACAATAAATGCTGATACAATACATCATTATATTTATTAGGGTCTCCACTGAATGTCTCGGGCGACCGTCACATAACCTGAAATCGTTCAGCCTAACCCTCTCTTCGACACTATTCAGCCTAAAATTATTCAACCTAAAGTAATTCAGCCTAAAATTATTCAACCTGAAGTCATTCAGCTTAAAGTCACTCAGCCTAAAGTCATTCAACCTAAAGTCACTCAGCCTAAAATCACTCAGCCTAAAGTTACACAGCCTAAAATTATTCAGCCTAAAGTTATACAGCCTAAATTACATACAGCCTAGTTTTAGGCTGAAAAATTTTAGGCTGAGTGGCGTGTATCCAATGTCTCATAACAGGCTTGTTGTCGGCGAGAAGACTTGCACGCCAGTTCGGTGATCTGCGCCTAGATGCCAAGGTGAGACATGCAACGTGTGCAGTAACGTCTTTAGTGTTCCACACTTGCAGGCCTCAAACGCTGAAAATACGTCTACACAGGCGCACAGAAAGATGAAATCATTTTAATACAAATTTCTCGTTAACACAAAGAGGTTTCCTATATCCCCTTGGAAAGAGATGAGATATTAATAGAGACATGCACAATTCTCGTTATCATTCGGTAGCAGACTAAGCTTCACTTTTCTATACATAACACAGCATAATCTGCTAATCAATTGGCCACGAACTTTTATGTGTTGTCATTTACGTGTGTTACGCCTTTACAGAGATTGGCCTCTCTACCGTATGTAAACATTTTCCGGAGTAATTCACGACAGTATCGGCCAGCGGGAGACGTCAAACGAGCCTATAGTCACTTGGAGTCTAGTCAGCTGTCAGAAAATAACGAGAATTTTGCATGTCTCTAGATATTATTCATTAATTTTAAAGTCTTATAAAAATTCGCCTCATTCGTAAAACTAAGTAATATCAAGTCCACTGAGAACAAATGTCATTGTGGAGATATGAAAGTTTATATTTTGAAGTTAAACAGCCAGAATATTTTTTAATCTGTGTTAGGGCTCTTCCAAACCTCATTATTGCAGACATATTAATTTACTGAATTAGTTTCAAGAGACGTTAGATTTGTAACTCTTGTACATGATTAGAGTGGGTGATTTCTGGTGAAAATAATTATGCAACATTTTGTTTTAATGCCTCATGTGCACATCTGCAGCCCTGCTTTATGGTCAGTGATTGGCTATTTTTAACTATCAAAGTCTTGTGGATCTTCCCACCAATCACAGATATGTGGTGTCGCAGTAACCTTATTCTCATTGGCACAGTCTAATGAGCGATACCTGTGCACAAGATATACTCTGCCAATAGCCACGAAGCAGAGGTGCAGAAGTGAGCGTTATGCATTGATACAAAATGTTGCATAATTCTTTTCACCAAAAATCACTGACTCTACACATGAGTAATTTTTGTGATTGTCCTTGTTGACTATAATCCAATGGCAGTGCTGCAAGACAACCGCCTCCCAAATCCCTCACTACCTTGTAAGATATAGAACTGGCTACACATTGGGCCAACAGCCAACGAGCAAGGAATTGAGGACAGAGTTTACACAGAACTGTGGAGTTCATTAGGCAGGTCGTTGAACCCACGACGTATCCGGGTCTCGATTCATTAATACCAGAGTCACGAGTTTGTTGCGAAAAGGATTTTGCGTCATTTCGTCTCAGCGCCTTATGTGCTCTGATTCACGGTTATTGGCAGCGTGTCTTTTTGCAGAGTCTTTCATATGATTGTGCCAATCAGACTGAGGTTAACTGCGACGTTAAACATCCAATCACTGACCACGAAGCAGTGCTGCAAGGGTGCACAATGCATTGATAGGGACAGGAAAATTTTTGCGAATTCAATCACCCGCATGCTAAAATCCATTGACCTATGCATACTCGAGCCCCGTCTATTCGCTCATTGTCTGCTATTCCACTGTGTTATCAGATAGTGGACACATGGACGGGGATTGAGTATGCATAGGATAGTTGATTCTAGCATGCAGTTAATTGGCATCGCGAAATTTTTTTGTCATTAAGCATTGAAAATTGTGGACAAAGTAGATGCTTATATTTGGATGAGATAACTTGCACGCCAGTTCAGTGACGTGCGCTAGGGGCTATGAAGAGGAGTGATGCTCGTAATGTATTGTCTTTAGTGTTCCAAATAAGTAAAATACGTATGTAGCAGTGGTGTGGGTGTGTTACAAAGTAAGCTGTACTCTACGACCTCTGTATAGATTCATGAGTTGCCTATCGGCAGGGACCCCTGTTTTCCGCGAAAAGAATTTTGCCCCACTTTGTTTCACTGCCTTATGTGCACATCAGCAGTTCTGCTTCGTGGTCAGTGATTGGATATTTTAACTGTCACGAGCCTTGAGATTCTACCGGCAAATCACAGACGTGTGGTGTTGCAGGAACGTTATTGTAATTGGTTCAGTCAAATGAGATACGGTTCTTCACACAGACACGCTGTCAATTAACATGCAGCAGAATTGCAGATGTTCACAGGGGTTTCACGAAAAACAGGGGTCCCTAGCTATCGGTATTGGCGAGGCACACGTGTGATGCCGCTGCTAATAGGCCACTTTCGGATTCGTACAGACATCGCGAAGTACAGCTTACCTTGCAACACACCCACGCCGCGCCACGCCAGTGGTATATAACTAGGGACCCCTATTTTTGACAAAATTAATTTTGTCCCGGTTTGTTTCAGCGCCTTACGAGCACATCTGCAATCGTGCTTCATGGTTATTGGCAGCGTGCCTATGTGAAGAGCAGTATATCATTTGACTGAGCAGATTACAATAACGTTCCTGCAACACCACACGTCTGTGATTTGCCGGCAAAATCGCTCGGCTCAAGAGAATTGAAATATCCAACCACTGACCACGAAGCAGAACTGCAGATGTGCACATGAGGCACCGAAACAAAGTGGGGCAAAATTCTTTTCGCGAAAAATAGGGTCCCTATTTATAGGTAGTTCAGGATAAAGTCAGTGCTAAAATATTTACCGTTGAAAAATATATATAACCGTTACTGCATATTACTAACAATAGTTCCCTTACTTGCTTACAAGTTTGCCAATGATTTCCGTCTATAGTTCCGTGTATTTTTCTACTTAAATACAACTACACTGAAATAAAATCGACTGAAACCGACTTACCTGTATTTTATAATAAACTTTTATTTTTCGAACTGTAATTGATCCTACCGACTTCGCAATTTATCTAACATGCGCAAACATCAAGTGAAGTGTCCAGGGTGATTAGACATTTCCGGTCGTTAACCGTTACGAGCGGAAAGATACGAATTGGCTGAAAATAGAGATTTTGCAGGGCTTCTTTTTGAGTGCTCACTTTATCCCGAAGCGCCATTATACTAAGGGTTTTAATAGTACTTAATAAGTTATTTATGTACTGGTGTGTAGTTAGGCAGTAGCCAGATGTGGCGGGATCAGTAGAGATACTGCTAGGGCCACGTGGCACGCCGCTACGAACTGCTAGGAGCCGCTCCCTAGGTCGCGTGCTAGTTCGCCGAACGGAGCGGGGGAATTTCGCCGAGTTGCCAAACCAACCTGTTGCGCCGGTCCACGTGGGAGGGGAGCGGCCCCGGGGTCAAGGACCTCCTCGTCGTGTTTCCACACGCGCTACCTCTCTCTCTCTCTCTTGCTATTGGCGACGCCAACTGGGCCACGCAGATAGGCTCGCGAAAAGTTCGGCGGCCGTGCGACACGTGTACGCCCGCACCCGTGAGGTTGTTGCCTCCACACCGACCCCGTTCACACCTCGTCCTCACTACACCAGCTTCCGATCACGATGCTAACGTACCAACATATACCTCCCAACTGCAGCCTGTCATTCGCAATGCAGGATTTAAGACAAAAAATAACGTGGGCATGTGACTCCTTTAAGGCGCCTACCTACCTGAGCTTCGAATGAGTTGCAGCGAGTTACGGCTATTATTTTTTTTACGAAACTATTTAACGCACGTTACATTTGTATATCTACGAAAAGAACACACACTTCAAACTACGTCATTATAATTTCAAATATTCGGAACGTTTATTAAAAATTTCATTTTCGGGCCTCTCAAAATGGCAAAAAATGGGTTTTCCAGACTGCCTTATATGGAAAAATAACTGTATTCGAAAGAAAAAAAACGTAGAAACAAGTGTTAAGAGTTTGAACTATGCTGCCTATACAGAATGTTACAAAAAGGTACGGCCAAACTTTCAGGAAACATTTCACACACCCAAAGGAAGAAAATATGTGATATGGACATTATGTCCGGAAACGCTTACTTACCATGGTAGAGCTCAATTCCTTACATCTCGTTAAATGTCATCGTAAATAACACTTCGTACAGTAAATGTCCCAAATACCCTATGGATTGGTTCTTTCCAATGTGCTTTACTTCATAGGTTCACCGCCAGGTCGGCCACTTGACGGAAGGTACTGTAATCTGGACTGCATTGCTTGTGTTGACATTTAACGAGATGTAAGGTAATTAAGCGTTTCCGGACATTTATGTCCATATCACATATTTTCCTTCTTGGTGTGTGTGTGTTTGGAACGTTTCCTGAAAGTTTGGCCGTACCTTTTTGTAATACCCACAAGAAAAAGGATAATAGTAAAGCACTGCACTGCTTGCTCGGAGAGGCGATATTGCATTACATACGTGGGTTAGTGGCACCCTTACCACTCACACACATACGCAGCCTATCTAGGGAGACCCCTTAAGACAAAAAAAAACTTGGGCATGTAACCCCCTTAACGACGTTCCAGAGTGAAAAAAAATCATGATTTTATATTTGCATTGAACAGATTTGCAGACGTTACTTGGGAGTGCATTATCCTCCTACAAAAAAAAAAAGTAGCTCAATCAGTTTTCTCATAACAGCATTTCAAAGTCAAAATTTGCATGTTTTTAGTTCATACACCCCGAAAACCAATCAATATACTAAAATGAATTAATTCACAGTGAATCAACAGTACATGTCACAGGCTAGATCTTTGTGTGCATAAAAACACAATACAAAATATTCTTGTATTAAAAATATTTCTGAAAATAGTTAAAACTTCCAAATTTCACAAAATCTAAAAATACAAAACATTGTTTCAATGGGTTTTTATATACGCAAAGCCCTAGCCTTAGCCCTAGCCCTAGTAGTAATGGAATCTATAATTAATTTATCGCGCAGAATCATTGCATGAGAATTATAGGTTAACTGTAAATAATATTCTTGCAATGATTCTGCATGACAAATCAATGAAAGATTCCATTGTTATTTATATCAAGCAGATTACCAAGAATATGTCGTATGCTTTGTCAAAGAGAAAATTGTGATAACACAATCTGAATAAATGTTACAGCTCAATAACTGAAAATACTATAAAATTGTCTAACACTCCTCCTTGAGGAACCACCCCAGCATTCTTCTCGAGTGATTTCGGGAAACCATGGAAAACCGAAAGCAGGATGGCCGGAGCCGGGCATCGAACCCAGGTCCTACATAATGCGAATCCAACGTGTTACCGTTGCGCTACCTCACTCGGTTTCGTGGTTAGTGATAGGATGTTTTGTAACTCTCAGCGTCTTGGCGCCCCACCCGTTACTAACGGACGTGTGGTGTCGCAGTAGCCTTGTTCTGATTGGTGCAGTCAAATAAGTGACACCTCTACACAAGGACACGCTGCCAATAACAATGAAGAAGAACTGCAGAGTAAACATAATGGACTGGAACATATTGTTGCAAGAATACTTTCGTTAAAATCAGGGTTTCGTAGTAATATTGCGTCGTCAGGCGTCAGGTGGTTGGCGAACAGTCGGACAGTTGCATAGCGCGCTAACTCTTGCACACGACTGTACACTGGTGCACGTGGCAAAGCACCAATTACCACAGGGAAGCAGAGGGAAATCTGAGCTGGTTGTAATCACTCACGTAAAAGATACGGGCTGTCGTTTGTACGCTGAGTGTGACGTCATATGCATGTGTAAACTAGTGAGCAGCCAGGAACATAAACGAGCAAATAACAGTCTACATACTGAGCGAGGTAGCGCAGCGGTAACACGTTGTACTCGTATTCGGGAGGACTCAGGTTCGATCCCCGGCTACGGTTTTCCGTGGTTTCCCTTAATCGTTACAGGCCAGTGCTGGGAGGGTTTCTTAACAAAGACCATGGTCGACTCCTCTCCCAGCAGCTGTCATTGTACCAAGTTGTGCCACCGACTCTAATGACCTTGCTATCGACTATACGTAAAGCCCACTTACCACCACAGTCTACTTCGCAACATCTATCTCCGATTACGTCGGTGGCATTGAAATTGTTAATGATCTCATGTTGATAGTATGTCTTTCATTTTTATGGCTTAGACAAACGTATGTAAAATATGCGTAGAATTATACGTCTCTGGTCAAATACACTAACCTAACTCATAAATCGATAACATTTGACCAATAATTTTGACCTAAAAAGTCAGACAGTCTTCTCTGTTCGTAAATAGCCACACCTAGCGAGGTGGTGCAACAATACCACACTGAACTTAATTTCGGAAGCAGCTGGGTTCGATACTCGGCTCCGTACATCCTGATTTAATTTTTTTTTATTTTCTCCCTAAATCGCTCCAGGTAAGCGGTGGTATGGTTCCTTAATATGGGCCATGACTAACTCTTTCCTAGTTAATGTCATGTGTAAAATTTTGTGTAGTCGTATCTAATGAATGTATATTAAGGTTTTCCAAGTGAGAGTCATCAGGGAATGTGTATAGAAAAATTGGTGACAATCTGAAAATGTTTCTATAATGTTAAAGCGCTAGCATAAGACTTTTTTTTAGTAATTTAATGAATACGGTTTAGTAATTTAAAAATGGAGAATTCAGCACTCGGCATAAGCGCTTTTATTGCTGGACTCTCACGCAATCTCGACAGTATCAGTGCTCTGATAAAGAATTACTAGAGAACGAAAGAATTAGGGCGTTCACTGACCCGTCGCCTAGTCGACACAGATATCCGCGCTCTCTAGATATCAGCTTCTCGTTGGCAGGTTTATACATTCATTTCATTCAACCTGAAACTGTACGGGCATTAAATTAAGTGACTTTTATTTTGCAGCTAACGCCTTTATTTGACTGAGGTTTCAAACATTCTAACGCGATTAGCGATGTTAATGTCTTTTTTTAGGGGGGGGGGCGGAAATAAAAAAAATGCTTTGCGTGAATTTAAGCACACTTTTAATTGTACTGAAACATTTTAGCCTCTATCCATTCATAACTGTCTTTAATAGAAGGCCGCGGCTTTAGATCTGGCAACCCTGCCAGGAAGGGACATTTTAACACTTCTTTTAGCTCTCCAACGACAATGGTTGTACCTGGTTCGTTATTCTGCCCTACATACCGACGAATCAGGGAAGCCACTGCCGTTGGCGAGACAAAAGAAGTGTTAAAGTGACCCTTCTTGGCAAGGTTGCCAGATCTAAGGCCGCGGCCTTCTACTAAAGACGGCTATGATCCATCCCTAGGTCGCCTGATTTTGGCGAAATTTTTATTTCACCAGCTTGTTTCAATGCCTTACGTGCACATCTGCAGCTGTGCTCAGTGGTTACAGGCGTCGTATATCTGTGCACAGACGTCTCTCATTTGACTGTATCAATCACAATAAGGTGACTGGCAAATTACTCGTTTGTGATTCATGGGTAGAACTTCAAGACACCGAGAGTTAAATACATACGATCACTGACCATGAAGTAGGTATAGATATGCACGAAAGGCACTAAAACAAGATGTTGCAAAATATTTTCGCGAAAATCAGGTGCTCCTATCCATCAAACAAAAACGAATTTATAATTCTGAAATTTTTGATTTGTGAACAGTCACGTATTTTTGTGTCAAGCGGTATTTTACGACCTTTCAAAGCTTCTGACGTACAGCGTTTTTTGAAGTATTTTGCTGATTAAAATAACGAATAAAAATAAAATAAGCCTTTTTCCTGAAAGCATTTTGTCCACTGAAAGAATAAAATGGGAGAAGATTGACATCGAAACGAACGTCCACAATAATTACAGATTATAGGTAGAGCCCCGGAAATTTCGCGGATTCAACTGAGGAGAGGTTAAATTTCTAAGTCATTTACACGTTGGAAACTATTTCGATTGGCTCATTGTTTATTAAACGTGACCTTGCGGACTCCGAACCAATGGCGGACATGCGTAAAAACGCTCACGGACTCCTGAGCTACATCGTCAAATGTTCAAATGCTCACTCACTGGAGCAGCAGCCAATGAACAAATATAGCTGACGACAGTGCACACAGGAGTGTGGAGTCTAGCCTGCCGGGCGTTGAACCCGCGAAATATCCGGGCCTCTAATTATAGGTAGTATATCGCGAAAATGTTTTGTGCCAACATACCCGTGAAAACTCTGTAGTTACTTGCGACATGTATGATTGGCTGTAACAGGCATAAAATATTACAATAGCAGGATTCTTATTGGCTTAGTCAAATAGGGTAACAGTTCCGCGTACAAGCTTCTGGAAAGCTGAACGTGCGTTGAAACCCAGTAAACAGTCGAGTTTTCCCGCGATAAACGATCATCTCAAACAATGATGCCCACCTTCATGCGAGAAGCAATGAATTGGCACAGGATTTCCCTGACTCTGTTACATTTTTGTTTTTCGCAGGCAATAAGGCCCAAAGTGAAAAGAAAACTTTTCTGTTTCTGTTGTACTAATAGGTTTTCTATTTTTCGTGACTCAGCAGTCTAAAATAGTAATTTTTTTGGTACTTTTGAAGGTGATCTTTGAACGATTCCTGTAAATGAGTTAATGTTATAATTTGAACCCGTTTTGTGAACATACGCCATTTCGATCGAATGTTTCTGAGTAGCAGGAAAACCCCAAAAAGTAACAAGAAGCAATTCCTCGCTGTTGCCAACAAACAAAACACACGTACAATTCCGGAAAGGAAAGTAGTCGTATTCAAATAGTTAATACGGAAATTAATAATTAAAAAATGACATCAGAAACTAATTCTGGAACGGAATACAGACGTTGTATCAAAATAGACGAACGAAAAATATGTAGAAGAATGAAATAAAACCACAAAATAAGGTTAATGGCAACAAAAATGGTCAGGAACTACGACAACACAGAGGACGTAATAAAAGAAAGCACAGACGAAAAGTATCGTGCTCTCTTCATAAACATATTTCTAATAGGCGTACATATTTTCATAAACAGGGAAGCGTATATTGAGCTGTTATTAATATGAATGTACTGGGAACACTTTCAGCAATTCCGTGTGAATAATAATGCTAGTGACACGTTGCTACACTGTTCGAGCGCCAAGCAAGTACTTCTCTTGAGTAGACTGGTGCAGGAGATTTGAGGCGGGTTTGTAAGCGAGATAGTGCCAACGAATAGGGTTAATCGATCATATACCTTTGTCTAACATCGTGATAAGTCACGTTCGGGCTTCACAATATGGGGAAAGCTCTGTACACTGAATTCACTAGGTTACCAACAGCACAGAATATTTATCAATACAGAAGTGAAATAGCCGATAAGACAGCGAACTCAGTCACACACGCTAGCAAAATGGCTTCCTTGGCCAGCAAAATGGCGGATAAGCCTACGGCCAATCAGCGTATGGCGGCTGCCCTGCTAGCCGGTAGCCAGACAAATAGGAAAACAGACAAGGGGCTTGTATTAAAGGCGCTTCCTACTTTGAAGCCACGGTGGGAGCAAGCATAGGGTTTTACAGGTTAAATGATTGTCCAACTGACTCAGTAACGGTTGAAGTTACGTATATACCACCACTGACTTTTTTGTTCGTCTCGGTGCCACGTACATTGCTATGGATCATCGTGTAGGCAGTTTTCTTTCGATACCCTGAAAATTGTGGGCAAAAAAGCATTTTTACACAAAAAAAAAACACGAGAAAATGGCTATCAATAATTTCTTATCTGCAATTTTATTTACGTAGCTATATTCTCCTTTTCTCGGTGCAGAAAATGTTTTTTGTCCGGAAACAATACCACAAAAGATGACCGAGTGGCATTGAAAATAATTAAACATATAAAACCCTATTCTTTCTCCGCCAGGGCAGCCAATAAGCGGTGAAGTTTGCCAATATCAAAAGAGCCGCCACGTCATTTCACGTCTGTATTACTATTTATTCTGTGCCATCAGACAGGAGGCATGTGTAGTTTAGGCAATAAGGTTCCAATGTATCACATATAAGATAATAATTAAAATGTTTAACATGTTTCTGTTACTGAAATTTGAAGCTCCAGTATCACGAAGTAGCGTAGGTTTACCCTATACACTGTCTCCTCTCCTCCTTGTTCATGGGCTGCTGCCCCAGTAAGTGCCCATTTACAACTGTTTTTGGGTACATGTCCGCTATTGGTAGAGTGAAAAATCGTTTAAATCTTTAATGCCAAAGAGCTCTAGCATGCTGCGCCTTACTTGATTGCGCGATAATAATAAATCAAGATTGTTCAAATGATTACCGACGAATAACAAATGAACAGCATTGACGTATAATTGGTCAGATGAAATGTGAAAACACGAATAACGGAATAAGAACATCGGTCAAGTAGATACTATGTTGAAACCTAGTAAACAGCTAACTTATTCTGTGATAAATCATTCTCACTTGCTATTGATTCAGAATCCTCAAGAACAAGTTTCATAAACAGTGACCCAATCGTAGAAGTATTTCACGTGCTGATGTATTAGTAGTTCATCTTCTCCTCGAATTATCTCGCAAAATTTTTGGGTGTCACGAATTTTCCGTATGGCATTCGTCTGTCGTTGGTTGGAATGCGCATCACGAGAGCGTTTTACTATGCGTATTATCGTTGTTACGAGATATGTGCCGCTCTTGCATGGAAAGGTTTTGCGTACAACACACTTCCGCATAACGTCATTAATTTCTTGGGCAATACACCGGTGCTCATTACTCCGCTAATAATCGTGGAATGGGAAATGTTCTCTACCCTCTTCTTTAATTCCTTTCCTCTGCCCCCTTCTTCCAAATTTCCACGAGTCTCTCCTTTTACGTCTTCGGAGCACTTACTGCGTCGCATCACTCCGTAACACTTTTTCTAAGCCACGTTAATGTACGAGCTGCACTCGCAGACAAGTTAGCTGCTTATTTGATGCATACAATTTGCATATACTCATTATTGATACGTAACTTTACACTTAGCCTGGCCACATAATATTTAGGAATACAGAAGTGAAACGGTAAATTGGATGGCAAACTCACACACACCAGCAAAATGGTTTCCCTGGCCAGCAACACAGCGGAAACGGCTACCAACAATCAACGCAAGGCGGTTGCCCTGCTAGCCGGCAGCCAGGCCAATAGGTAACCGGCAGTAACATGCAGGAGCCAGACAGGCACGAGGATGGTATCAACAACTTCAGGCAGCCAATAAGCGGCGAAGTTCGCCTGTATCAAACGAGCCGCACGTCATTTCGCGTCTGTATTACTAATTAGTCTGTGCCTGATATTATACATAAAATTTCTCTAAAACCATTAACTGAAATCTTGTTGTTTTTAGAAACCAATATGAAAATAAAGAACAATTCCTAGGTATAAGGTTCTGTCTTTCTTATGAGAAAGTATTTTGCCGTAGATGAACATTCGTTGAGCGTAGGTCTAATCTCCTGCTCCGTAATCGAAAGTACAAAATTTCGGCATCAGAGTTTGTGCCGCAGGTACCCTGCATGCTACTCGAGAAATATATTTGCTAACAAAAATCTGGCGAAAAATGTTTTGATTGTCCGTTTTTTATATTGACTTTGATAAATCCACAATTTCCACTTGTTTAGCATTTATTTATATATAACTAGAGACGATGGTATATCGCGAAAATGTTTTGTGATAACTTACCCTTGAAACGCTATAGTTTCTTGATACATATATGGTTCGGTGATAAACTTCTGACACAACGTAGCTGTTCGCAGACAAATAACAGACATCAAATATTACAATATTGGGAATTTTATTGGCTCAGTCAAATAGGGTAACAGCTCCAAGTACAAATTCAAGCCAGTAATCTTTTGGTAAGCTGAACGTGTGTTGAAATCCAACAACAGTCAAGTTTTCCCGGTATAAACCATCATCTCTATTGATAATGTATTCTTAAGGGGAGACTGTAAGGCCTATGCTAACAATGTTAAAATTGGCAAAACTCATGTTCCTGTAACTTTGAAACCAATAAAGATACAGCTGTGAGATTTATACAGTTGATGTAGCAACACAGTATCTGTCTACTGAAGTAGAAGAGCAACAATAAAGAAAAAATTAAAAAAACATTTTTTTTTCTTTAAATTGTAAAA
>PNEQ01022193.1:0-46584 GCA_003012365.1 Medauroidea extradentata
ACGACACATGATATAAGTAATGGTTATTTTTAAACTTCTGAAAGCCTGAAGTGATTTTTGAAGATATTTGAGTGTTCATAACTTTTTAACCAGTTTGAACCACAAAACTTTTTCTGTGGGGATTGGTTACATACCAACAGGAGTTTATACCTGCAAAGCAAAACAATTTTCCATTCAGCCCTTTTCAGTTTATATGACTTGAAAGTTGGCAATTTTTTAAAATATTTGATTTTTAAAAATTTATATCACTGCTAGGGTCAAAAAACACGGTGGTTAGAAGCATGAGGTCAAAGAGGAGTACCCAGGGTGTGAATAAAAAAATATATAAGTGTATGGTTTATAGCCCTTTTTGAGTTACAAGGTGTTAAAAATGCCTTTTTTAAGCTTCTAAAAACCAAAATTTAAGCCCATGTGATAAAAGTTTAGTATGTAAGAAAGTTGTGTTTATAGTAATCACAAGAAAGCGTGAACCGTTATCTGCAAGTTGGTAGAAACGGAAATTACATTAACTTTAACGGGAAATTAAATATTGATTATTTCGTAGATGGCTGCAACAGCTGATTTTGCTGCGCGGGCCACCGCATAAAAGTGCCTATATCCAATACGGTGAGAGATAAAATTTTAATGAAAATGGTTTTTGCCTATTGGAACATGATAGTAACCGTAGTTAAATTATAAAAATAATACAAAATAGTGAAGCAACCAAAAAATTAAAAATTTGCTGATTTCACATGGAATGACCCTAGCCGTAACCCAGTAGGGTTTATGCAACAAGTGTTCAGTACATAATACTCTTCAAAATGAAATTCTTGCAAAAAGTGAGTAGGCTAGGTCTACCTGTATGAGATGTTTGCTTCAATAATTTAATAGATTGCAGAATCATTCAGTGTAGTCATTTTGTGTCATCTTAACACATTTTTGCAATCCATGTGCGATAACATGCTGTTATGTGAAAATACTAACTGGTCAAATTCAAAAATATATTTAGTTTACAACAAAAACTGTGAAAATGTAGTGTTACTGGTTTTTACACACATAAGTGAAAGAGAAATACATTTTCATAATGAGCTGTGGCCAACCAATTTGAGGAAAATAAGGGTAAAACTTACGTTAGTGCAAAATAGCTCTTCACTCGCAACTGTCTCTCAACATAGCCAAACCATTGATTACTTATACTTCTCGCAACTGTAGGAGACTTCATTCACCTGCACTACAAACACAGCTTCATACTACTAACTTATGTATGTAGCAAATCATTTAACCAACAGTCCTACATTTTGAAGAGAAATATTTCTCAGTTTCTCCAGATGATACCATACATGTTGAAAATATTTTTTGTCTTCATAACTTTATCTTAATTTCCCCTCATTTTTAATTCATATTGTGATAGTAAAGTATGATTCCTATTCAGTCATTGTTTATTAAATTACTCAGTTGTTAAATAAATCCAGGTTTGTACGTAGGCATACAAAACCACAGGTTGTGCAAAAAAGATTCCAGTGTCTACTTAAAACGTACAAGCAATGTCACTAACATTTATGTTAAATTCAATTACTTTGATCTAGTGGTAGTCTTTTTACATAGGCCTACAAAATAAAAGACAATATATGTTTACATTGGATAATGCAGGATTTATGTAGCATTAGCGAGATTTTGGCTAAACCTAGTATGCAGTCTTAAGGCTGTCCCAGACGCTAGCATTAAAGATAGGGTGAAAGTGTATTTGTAGCAAACACAGCCTAAGTAAGATAGAAATGTGAAATAAATGGCACATTCAAGAGATTTACAACACGATTCCGGCTACATAGGTAAAATTTAGCTTTTTGAAGGCAAACTATTTTTTCTCTATTTTTTAAAGTTATAAGAACCTCATAACTAACAGGTTATTAGATGTACATAATATTTGTTACAATTGCCCGTTTTATCAAGAAAAATGTCTCAGAAAAGTCTGCGAGGGTATATATGTAGCTTTAACACTGTGTAAACTGTAAGTGAAAGAAAAAATTGTTGAGGTCATTGCGGCCGGCGTGACTGGGAAGCCGTGTGGCAGACACTCACGTGGAGTCGGACGGAGACGAAGCCCGCACAGGGTTGCCATATATACAGCAAGCACTCACGCATTCCCTGCGCCCGCTCGGTCCGTGCGAAGCTTTTCCGCAGAAAATTCATTCTGGCAAACAACATGAAGAAATTAAGCCTGACAGACACCCTTCTCTATCTGCAAAGAGGAAGTCTATGAGGAAGAAGAGGTTTTGAGTGAGTTTGTGCTGCAAAAAAGTCAAAATATGACAGTTTATTGAAATTATGTGTGCTAAGAAATTGTAGGCCTACTTATTGAACTGTCTCACAGAATGTAATCACACTATTCAGCGAAATTATTGATTACTCTTTTGAGCATGGCCATTGAAATGTCATCAATTGTATACCAAATGTTATACTTTATTTTTAATCAGGTTAAGACGTGTACGTAGTAGGTAGAGTCAATGTTGGTGGCTTAACAGCTAATATTTTATAACTGATGAGAATGAATAATGTGACTTTAGAACAGTACGAGAATGTAAGAACAGAAGAAATTGGAGATATTCGAGAAAATCGGCAGACCAGTGTCATCGCCCTGTATTGTTCCCACATGCGAAAAATCTGTGTTCACTCGTTGGGAATCGAACATGGATTTGGATTGCCGTGCCGTGGCGGGAAATGAAGATATTTTGGCAGCTCGTAAGCAATACTATTAAGAGCCAATGACGGTTAATGATGTGAATATGTATCAGCGCCAGAATGTAAGCTCTACGAAAAAACCTACCAACCAACTACATCGTTCAGCACGATTCCCATTACATAAACTCATGAGTTGTCTGGCCTGGAATTAAACCTGGAATAACTTGGTGAGAAGCGTGTAATTTGACCGCTTCATCGCCGTGGTCCCAAGACGAATCGTTAAATAATCAAGGAAATAAATACTTCTATTTTGCTCTTTACATCCAGATGATCGAGACGGCGAGCAGAAACAGATTACTACTGTAAGCCACATTTTGTTGTCAGTGATAGTATAAACAAAGGGTAATCAAGATGACTCTAAAAATGAAGAAAATGAGTCAACCGAGTCAACAAAACACTATCCCTCGTCCTACCTAAGCAATAATGTGTGCAGTAGCAAGCACTGTCTAGATTGCCGGTTATCAGCTGCCTTATGGTACTAACTGAACATTGGACAGAATCAGCGGATTTCACATTAATTCTACTAATAAACGTAAAGAGCTACAGTACACAACACCAAATCTATGCCCAGTTTCACGATAATAAAGAAGGTAAACTTTCTATAGAGAAAAACTGTACTTTGTTTATATTTTGATTTTTCTATTTTCTTAAAAATAATGATAATGAAAAAATACAATGAGACTTGACTACCTACTATCCTACTGAATATTAAAAATTAAATGACATTCCATAGAGTATTGAACAATTGTACGAAAACACCAACGTAGTCACGGTATAGTAGTCAGTCAATGTATCAATTCCATAATTTTCACGTGATTAAAAGAAACATTAAAATTATACCGTCCAGTTAGATATGAGACACATGAACGGTTCTAGAGTCGACGAAATGTGAGACAAGTTTATTATGGAATATCAACTGGAACGAAGGGCGGGAGAAACAGAGTATCGCCGTAAAAAGTCGTCAATTGAATGCATCGTCCGTGCATAATTCTCACATGCGAAAATGTGACAGATCTAACCGGAACGGTACTGAAAAGAAATTGCGTTTGTGTAGTATAAAACTTTTTTTTTTTTTTTCAGGAAATGTTTATGGAAGTACGCAAAAGAAATACTATACTATCAATTTAAAATTATGTTGTTGAACAATTATTATATTGTATTTAATTCCATTTTGTTTGTTAGCTGTGTGGTATTAGATAATTCAGTTTTGCTACGTGAAAAAGACCTTTTCAAGATGGAGGTGAATGTTGTGAGCATAAATATCAGTCCTATATGTAATAACAGAAACATTCAAAACTTGCATACATTTCGTATTCATAAAGAGTAAATCTTTTTTCCGCTCATTAATTTTTTTATTATTATTATTGACATAGGCACATATCAAAGTCACATCTTCAATTAGAAAAATTATATTTTGACAAAAGTAATTTTTATTTTAATGTCATATTTATCACATATTTATTTGCAGTTTTCTTGTATGGCTAAATTTCGAGCTGTTGTCTGATATTGACTCTATTGTTTAAAGTGTTTGTGTTCCCTCCTATTTCATTTCCACTAGTGTAACTGATATTGAAAGAGTGACCTACCATGTACTAAAAAATTAAAAATGCTGTAAATACTGTAAATATATTTAAAAATTGAAGTCTTTTTAAGGAATGACATGCAATGTCTTCACTGACATTGTTTCAGGTGCCGAAGATTAAATAGAACATTTTATGAGCAGTTATATTTACAATTATGCCAAATCTGAATAAAATATTTATTTAAAACATACAAGAAACAGTTCTCCCCTAGATATTTTGCCAGTAAAATTGTGACTCGATGGTAATACTACAGTACGTAGCACTAACAATGAAATCGTTACTACACTCATTCTTATTCTTAAACGTAGGATATAATATAATAAATGTATTGAGGTGGTTACACTGGAATTAAATTAGCCTACTTTTTTTCTAAACAAATGACAGAGGAAAGTTGAATTCGGGAGGACCCGGGTTCGATACCCGGTTCCGGCCATCCTGATTTCAGTTTTCCGTGGTTTCCAGAAATCGCTGCAGGCTAATGTTCTGGAATGATTTCTGTACAGATGACATCGCCAATTTCTCTCCCAGCTCCTGCCATTGTACAAAGTTGTCTCATCGTCTCTAACGACCTCGCTGTCGACGAGATGTAAAGCGCAAAGTTAACATTTCGAAACTAAACTTACGACTTACTTGAGGACAGTCTGACATACGGAATTAATGATTCTTGTGAAAATAAACAAAAATCATTACTACAGGTAAGTATAAGTGGACTGAGAATATAGGACAGCACTTCTAAGGTACTAAGAGCCAATGACGGTAACATCGATAACAATGGAGTAGAAGCTTAGTTGCAGACACGTAACCTGAAAATAAGGGGGATTATCGGGACAAAATATCTTTACCTATTTAAATAAAAAATTTGTAATACAAAACTGTTGAATCCGTATAATAATAATTACTGCTAATAATGGAAATCTAGATTTTTTTTCCAGTCTCTTAGTAGCAATTTAAAAATCTACCATAACAGTGCCTGCTACTATATATTACAAATAATCGTCCTCCTACGCGCGAAACAAAATTATGATTACGCTCTTGCCCAGAACAGGGTGAATATGAGATAGCCAAGAAAGGCTGACGACCAATCGCATCTCCACGCACTATTGTCACACAGGTAAATACGAAGCTATTACCTCCTGTGTTCGATCCTACATTGTCGCTGCCTTTTTCCTGTACTTTTGTGGCAGTACAACTGGACGTTTACAATATCAGCAATCACTCCCCACTTGTGTACTAGTTTTGTGCAGGGAAAAATATTCTCGACAGTTAAATTTAGTTATTATTGCAGGGATATGCTACGTTTTGTGAAAACAAAATAAATTATAAACGTTTACGTTGCAGATGTTTTAAAATAACCACTGTCTCAACTTGAGTTCCTCTGCAGTTTAAAATAAAACCTTACTGTACGTGCTATGGTGATATTCGAAGACTAATTAACTATACTGAATTGTATAATGTTTGTATTCAACTACGTTGAATATTTCATTGGTCCACCTCCACTTAGCCGTTGGTTACGTGCAGGCTGATAGTGCATAGCATTCTGGGTTCGGGTCGTGGTATGACAGGGATGAGAAATTAAGATGTTTGTCAATCTTAGTTACAAAACTGAAGTGGATACCTGTCTCTTATGACCGTGCTGCTGACGAATATACATTTATCCGGAAAAATTACTATTTTTTTAATGGTCTGTTTATGCCTCAAGTAGCGCTTACGGAATTGTAGTACTTAGAGTCTACTCGATAGAATTTCTTAACAGTAAAAATATTACTAATATTTAATACTAAATTTAATATATATATATATATATATATATTGCTGAGAAGTGAAGGGGGAACAACCCCCCCCCCCCATCCTTCCTGACAGACGGCTGCTGGCGACAGATTATACTTGCATCAGGTAGATCTAGACGCCTAACGCTGCGTTGAGGTGTAATCTAAGATAACACAGTCGGCACCTACCACAAATACTACTCATGAAACTGGATGGCCAGAGCCATATCAGTGTCACGACAGGCTGCCGGGCCGCTTGCCTTTTGTCGCGGCAACATTGCTATTATGTGTACACTGCTGGCCAAGATATTCTACACAGCGGTACGCCACAGCAGTAGAATCGTTACCCCTGCGCTACCTACAGGAATAGCAGTGGCGCTACTGAGTCTGGGATGTCCTTAACGTACTGCTTAATAAATTACGTAGTTTCGTACTTTGTCTATATGAACTTTTTTTTTAACCATTTAAAGGAATTTTAGTGGTTGTTACGCATTTTTTGTAATGTTTCTGTACAAATCATGGATTTTATTGTAGTTAATTTTGTATGATCAGTATAAACACACAATGCTATCAATTGTTTTGTCTGTTTTATCTCTCACAATTTTTCACGTTTGATAACCTAAAAAATCACAATTTTTCACGTTAGATGACCTAAAAAATCTACCAGATTTTACCAGTTACCTATTACTTTTACCACAGTTCATGTTTCAGCACATTACCTTAGTTTGTTAGATAATATTCCTTATATTTGATCAGTCCATAATGTTAGTCTGCACCACCAGTTGCAATAAATAAATCACATTTATTTATTTTATTTAGAAGGAAGCGAAAAGGTTTTGGTCAGCGCATAGCAGTGAAGTTTTCATAACTACTGAGGTGAATATAGAGCAGCACTGGAATGAAAGGGCAGGGGTACATGAAATTCCCAAGAAAATCTGCTGGTCAGTGGTATTATCAGGCCCTCCTTCATGGAAACACTCGAGTAGACCCTACCTATCCTCCTCTAATCACCTTGGCAGCATTTTAGACTGTTTTGTCTGCTTTGATTTAAGGTTTTCTAGAAAATTACAGTTGGCATGAAAAATGTTTCAGGACTTGTAGCAACCAGGCTGCAACACATATTCACATGGGAGCTGAGAAGAAAATGCTATCTCTGTGTATTAAGTTGCAAGGCCTGCTGAATGCTCGTGCATGTTGGGCAGCTAACCAGGTTGGAGTTTTCACAGTTTTACGAGGCTTGAAAAACCTCAGATGGCAACAGTTTGAGGACTGATATTCATCAATGCAAGTCTCGTGTATATTGATGCTATTTTTTTTTTTTTTTTTTATAGTGGATGCAGTAGAATGGATTTATAGGAAGAAAATCAATTGCAAGGTTACAGTTACAAATATTTACCACTGCTTCGTTTCGTTGGCAAGTGTGTTTCTAATGGTGTAAAGATGGAATCGTCTTGGACTGCTAGGCCTAAATGTGTAAAAGCGTTGAAAAGTCACTGATACATCATTGAGCCATTGCTGCCCAAGATGAACACATAACTTAGTTTTTTCCTTGGCACCTAGTACAACTGATACTATCCAGTCATTGGCCAAGGTGCTATATCCTTGCTCAAGCAGTACTGACTGCACTGCACCTTTAAACAATTGAATCTGAAGAAGGCCAGCGTGAAAGTACATGGCCATCAATGTGGAAGAAGTTTTGTTGACATGTATGAACATGGTGTTTAGAAAGTTATATAGACTTATTCTGTGAAAGATTTTGCAAGGGTTGGAAGGTGCTGTGACCATCATGAATAAGATCAACATTACTCATGAAGCCCACTTGTAACAAATGGAAATTGACAACATTAAGGAAGTTGATGATGTCAATGCTGAAGCTCTTACCATTGAACTAAGAAATATTCTGAAATTCAGAACTGGATCTACGAAGTTGATCAGCCAGTGCTCAGATTTTTGTCACAGAACTCTGTTACTTTTGTTGAATCAGTTTAAAAAGTTATCAAAATGCAGTCCAATGGCAATCTTGATGTAAAACAAAGTATTACGAGTACATGGGATGTGATGGAGGGAACCACAAGTTATTGAGAAGTTTTGTTAATGTTTTTTTAACACAACTGTTGAAATTTGTATTGTATCTGTGATAAGCTGGCAGAGATTGAGGTAAAATTTTTTAATCAAAGTTGTTTACAAATACAGTTTACTTGTTATTTGAGTGGAATAAGAGTTCTTGGAAAATGTATGGAAACCATATTTTGGTGAATGACCATTACTTTTGCCGACTCATACTGTTACTGTGGCGTTGCTAAAAGTAGAGAATGCCTCAAAAAACGGCTATCTGAAAAAGTAGTTAAATTTTAATTGCTGATGAGACTGAGTTAAAAAAGCCTGCAGTTTATAATATCAAAATTTTAGTGAAAATATATATTTATGGTAAAAACAATACAGAAAATCTGAGTCAGGAAACTAATTATTAAATAGTTAGTTTTCATTGTTGTTGGTATAGCCTAGGCAGTTCATAAAAGTGAATTGATGTTTGTTTTCTGAATTAGGGACTACATGAATTTTTGTTGAAACATTAGGAAAAGCAATTAAAACTTACGTCAAGAATGATGATTGATTGGTGACACAACTTTTTTTGTCAAAACAGTAAATACAATCATCATTTCGAGAATAATCTTCACAGAAAATAACCTCAAGTGACTCCTCAGTCGTGCATACCTGTGTCAAGACAGTGGAAAAGAAGGTATTGGTTGTCTGATAATGTTGTCTGTACAGATACCTACACTGGGTACTGCTGTTTGAAAGCTTGTCATTGCTGATTCATATGCAGGATAAAACTAAACTCATATATATTTATTTCCTGCAGTTTCAATGTGATTATTGTTGAACTAAAGCATTTTGATAGAGGTTTTCCTATTCTCCGATTGTGTTGCCATTCCTTCATGAAGCCAGAAGAAAATACTGGTTTAATAAACAAACATACAAAGACTAAAATTGAAAATAGCTGGAAAGAGGAGTTCAAAAGACAGTCGAACCAAAAATCTTTGTTTTAATATAGTAAACATCATATTAAACTTATGACTGTGGGTGGTTGGCTTGCAAAAGAAAGTTTTTTTTTGCCAACTAAGCAAGGGCTTTTTATTCAGACAAAATTAAATTTTTAATGATGCAGAGAAAGTGTTTTTCTTAACATTCGTAAGGATCAAGAAGTTCAAAGATTCAAATCGCTGTGAGGACATGAGGCCAATATATGTGCTCCGAGTTATTGATAAAATTCTGGAAACGGTGGTCATTAAACAATTTAAAAGGTTTGTACTTCAAGAAAATTAGCTGTCTGAGAGACAGTCAGGTTTCATAAATATAACTAGTGAAATCAGAGTGGAAAGGATCTCTATGTCAGGAAAAATCTATAGTGGCAATTTTTTTTTGGATTTTGAAAGAGCATCCGAGGCCATTCAATGAAGTAGTTTAGTAAAAAAATTTTTGAATTGGAAGTGAGGGGCAAAATTCATAAATGGTTCAAGGGTTACCAGATTGAGAAGAGCAGCTGTTAGATAATGTAGGTTACCTCACGGAAGTGTTTTAGCCCTCATTGTTCATTACCTATATACGTATAAATAATGTGTACATTGTATGCTCTGAGGCAAATATAAAATGTTTGTTGATTGTACACTGTTGTATGTTAGTGATTGTGATGTAAATAAGTGTGCACTGGTAGTAAACAGTGAAATGGAGAAGCTAAGTTTATTTCTGAAAGAAAATATACTAAAATAAATAATTTGTAAACCAAAATTATGCCCAACGATATCACATTTTTTTAATTAGACACCCCAATAATGGTAGATGAAGCTGTGATGGAGCCTGTAGACATCAACTTAAATGCTTAGGTGTAGTATTAGACAGTAAGTTAAATGTCCAGGAATATTGAAATTATATAGGAAAACAGTACTGTTTAAAACATTACCACAGTAAGCCTCAATTTAAATAACAGTACATTCTTGATTTCTCGCAATACTCTCAATTCAATAAGATGTCCACATTCTGGAATGTCGGGGAAAAGTCATGGAAATTTTCCAGTGATTTAGTAAAATAGTCGGGGAAATGTTACATTTCAGTTAGGGAAAAGTAAGGGAAATTTTGTTAAAGATTTGTGTGGACATCCTGGAGTAGCTAATTGGGCAAGTATGTGTCAGCATGCCAATGTACTATTTCCATCTAACAAGTTAGAATATAGTAAGTATACTGAAAAATGACAATGTAAAAGTAATGAAAATTGTATAATGTGAAAACTTTGCATATAATGTATATACACAAAGATAGAAATGACGTAAAGTTTTGAAGAGATTTATTGTTTTATTGGACTTTTGATCTTGATGGTGAGGTTATTTAAAAATGTTACAACTGTGTACAAGGACAGGAACTGGGAAGGAAATAAGCCATGGCCTCTCTTAAGGCCATGATCTTTAATTTATTTCAAACAATTGAAAATTACTTGAATAATTTTTAACCAAGTGCTTGAATAAATTTGAGACTGTGTACAGCCATACAATTGTGGCTTATTTTGACAAGTTATTTGCTAGTTCAGGGGCAAAAACCTAAAAATCTGTTTGGTGTATTGCAACAGAAAAATTCAGATACAAACAATTATATATAGGTGTTAAAACTGCCAGAATTAATTTTTGATACATGATGTATTAATTTTTGTTAAATAAAATATTTTCGAAACCACTGAGAGAGTGAGGTCTTAAAGGAACCATCCCAGCATTCGCCTGGAGCAGTTTCAGGAAACCGTGGCATAATGAATGTAGGATGGGTGGAGCTAAATCTGCACAAATTCAAGTAAAATGTTTTACTGTTGCGCCATCTCGGTTAGGTTGAAACCACGAAAATTCGCTCATATCCGCTATCTTTCTGGCTACATATTGCAATGTAATTTTGTGATGCCACAAAGCTTTGACCTTTAATCCATTGTTCTGTATTTCATTATGTGGTTTCTCAATATTATCATCTGTTATCTTCTCTTATCTGTGACACTAAGTTTTAAACATTGCTATTAACTTGCCAGTGCCTAATTTTATGCATTTTCGTGGTATTTACCAAAAGTAGAGGGTAGTTTTTTAAACAGTCTTGTGAAGCTCATGAATACAGTATTTATTTTATCTATTGCTTTTTAAGATGGAGACTCGTTTGGAGAACAACTACTTGTTCATGCACTAGTCTCTATTCACACCAACCTGAGTTCTGAACAGGGCTGTGGAGTCTGAGTCGGAGTTTTGGCAATTTTGTGTGGAGTGTATTAAAATGTAGCAACTCCGACTCCAGATCTGACTTGGTTAACAAATTTGAAATTTACATTTTTATGCTATATGTTTAAATCCTAGTACTCGAATAAGAAGTGCTTATTTAAACACGCTTATGTAAATGTTAACTGATATTAAAACTTGAAAATTCTTAAAGAAATTACTATAATTATTAGAGAATTGTTAAAGTATAAATTTCTGAGTATCTGGTAGGTAGTAACTATGCAAAAAATTAGAGGTTATTCAGTAAATTTACAAGTTTTTATTCATTCCCATGTTGATGAAATGTGTTTTGATGATAACCATTACACAATTTGCTTGTCACAATGTTGATGAGTCTTGGTCGAGTCTGAGTTGGAGTCTGAGTCAATAGCCCTGGTTATTGACTCTACAGCCTTGGTTCTGAAGTAAAAAAATGTCATTGTATCATTGTATAATGCCAGTTGCTAATTGCCTCAATTTGTACTGCGTGCCAATATACTATTTCCAACTGATAAATCTGTGTACAGTTAGTATCATAAACACCACCTGTAATAAAAACAATATTTCTGGAAAATTTTGTACAAGTTATCAATATGCGTAGATGAAAATTATATAGAAACTTGAAAATAATTATTGATTTAGTGTAAAATTACAATGTTATTTCATGATTCAGTTGCAGTTCTCAAGCCATGACTAGGAATTCGGACAGACGTGAAGGAAATTTGGTATGATACTCAATGCTTGGAAAGTTGTCTAGAAAACTAGTGATAAGAAAAACTTTGTCATTTTTTATTACTTTATCTTTTTTGGAAAATGATGTTTGTTTGGTTACCAATCATGTAGGTACTGTAATTCACATCACATGCTTTCAGAAAAAAAAAATTATTTATAACTTAATAATATTACCACAGTTTGTTTAATATGCAGTCATATGTATACCCACGTTTAAAAAAATATGCAGCATAATTTGCAGTGTTCTCCCCAGCAAAAATTCAGAGCTGGGTGGTTCACGAGACCAGCTGGGTGCATCGTGGAATAAGCTTGATGGTGTTGATGGGAACGTCTGTTTCTTAGCCGGGTGGTAAAGAAAACTAGCCGGGTGGGGCGCCCAGCGAAATGGGCCTGGGGAGAACACTGAATTTGTGTTTACATCAAGTATTATAATCTAACCATTTAAGTCTATTGAATATGAAACATCGGGTACCGTAACTTGGGAAGAACGGAACAAAATAGGACAAGGAATTTTGTTGCGGCCAACCAAAACTGAATATATGAATATGCAAAAGAAACCATTAACTTATTAGAAGTTGTAAAGATTTATGTCCAAAATTACTTTCTGTGAAAATAATTTGTAAATTAGTTTGTGATATTTACCTAACAGCCTGACTTATTTTTACAGTGGTAATTATACTTTTGGTATTTTGAAATACAAGTATGATAGTATCGTATATCATTAAATACTGGTAAATGTACCAAAATAGCAATACTTTTAACATTTCTCCAGTCATTCAGTAACTTGTGAATCAACAGTAAGGATATGTTGTTTGCTATCCATAATTTGGGATTAGAACTTTCTTATTAGTTGATGGACGAGTAAGTTTATTTGTACATGACAGATGACCAAGATCTGTTTCTCGCGCAAGATTACAGTTACGGCTGTCGGCAGCCAATAAAAATGTTTACATTTGCTTTGTTTATTTGAAAATTCAGATTAGAGTGAATGGAGAGTACTTATTTAATCAATGAAATCCTAAACTCACACTCCACAAAGTAATACCTAAACAACTCTTTATAGCCTACGTGTCTAGCTTTTACAAAATGAAAAATTTAAATAAGTAGCCATACAATATCAGTGTTAATGAAATGAAACTGTGTTCATTAACATTTGTCATGGTGGAACACAAATTAGTATGTTTTAAAGTTAATTTAATAATTTTTTTTTAATAATAAGCAATCTGATGCATTGGTAATTATAATATATGTAGTACAAATGTAGGTAATATGCCTAGTTTTGTTTCACACTGATAAATATAAACATTTTATATTAAATTTACAATATGTGTATTCAGGTCATGCAGGGGAAGTCTATCTTAGTTAATAGGTTACTGAATGTTTGTTTTCTGACTTGTTGAATTTGCCAAGAACTACTCCTGAAGGGCGTGCAGTAAATAGGTTGATAAGAGAACTTGCAATTTGAGTGCTTGCAAATATCAAGTGCTCTATTACAGGATACATACTGCCACTCCTATTGCCCATTTCGAATTATTACGTGGCACCTTCGAACCTAAAATAATAGTTGTAACCTATTATTCATTCCTGCACATACACTGTAGCTGAAATTTTAATTTATCTGGAGACTCTTGTAGTCCCCCGAAACATCTGTGGCCAAAATGCCTTGATTTCTATACTCTTTCATGACTCTTCTCTGTTTTGGTGGAAAAACCACTCTCACGGGCCAGTGGGCATGAAGTGGTGCCTCTAGCGAATCAGCATTGAGCATCCTTTAAAGCCCCACTCTTAGAAATGAGATTTTGTCGTAATTCACTTAGTGTCTTATTTTTCAGTTATGTTTAAATTACACTCTTGATACATAAGCGATACAATTTGGACACAATCTCATATTGAATTATTCCAGTGCTTCCTTATGTATATTTTAACTATTTAATGTGATATCCCCTCCCTCTGTAATGCCTTGCCTACTTTCCAGAGGGGAAGTAACCTAGGGGGAGGGAAAGAACTACAGCTCCCTCTCTGCACCTGCCAACGCCTAGGATAAAATGTGTGTTATTTCACATTAATTGAAATATAACCTCTTGCATTGCGTCTGTTGAATTAAGTATTAAAATTTTGTATTCGTATAGTGATGCTGAATAGATGATAGGTCACAAGCCACTTTTGTCGTAAGAATTACAATTCGCCACTATTATACATTTTTTTTTTTCCACTTTATATCCCATTGCTATATGGAGGCATGTTACAATTTTTCAGTATTGTATATTTTGTTTAGTTTTTGTCATTTTCATTTGGTTTGTGTTATTTTATCATCTGGTTAGGTACTAGTCAGTCATTATTTCTTGATCTCGATTCCACACACAGTTCCATAAATAACATAACAGAACACTTTTTGTAGTGGATCACCAATATAATTTTCTTTTCTCTTGAGAGATTACATAAGTAAAGTCCCGTGAACATAATACTGTGCTGTTTCTTTATCAAACTTAACTATGGGTACAACCTTGCAGACAGTGTGTTCAGTACAATTATTCAGTGACTGTTTCCTGTACAAAACGGTAAGAATTTTCTATACTTTGTTATTTGTAGCTTCAAATCAAAGAATTGGTTGTTGAGATTTCGGTTCACACTTAATAGCCAAGTTTTTTACGCTGGTGAAGGGTGACATGATGTAGGTATGGAACAGCACTGGAATGAAGGGGTGGCTTAAGAGGGCATGGTATGTAATTAAACGCTAAAAACAATAATCTATAACTGTAGGCTTCTTGAAGCCAATTTGCAAAAATTAAACAGAAATTTTACGCAATTGGTATAATTTTCAGTTTACAGTATTCATGAAAACCCAGCAGTTTAATATATTACCAGTATCTTGAGTTCTCAGAGGCCCACTATAAGAGACAGACAAGGGAGGCAATTGCCTATGGGCCTGGTCTCTGGGAGGGCCTGAAATGGAGGGAGAGATTTAAAACTATTTATCAATAATTTTATTACATATACATTTTTAAAAACTACTGTTTAGTTTTTTTTTAATAAGAATTCTCTTAAGACATTTATTTTGATTTTAGTTTTAGATGTTCACTTACATCACTAATTTCTTTGAAAAACAAAATTAATGCACATGCACTAAACTGGTATAGTGTAGAGAGTACGTGTGCTGTGAAATTCTAAACTACTGTCTCTGAGTCCGTGGTGTGTGCACTTTTTTCACCCTAATTGTTATGCACGCTACAGTGTCATAGTAGCAAATATGTTCTAACTTAAAATGATACTGCAGCTAGTATGTGCATCAAAATGTTATGGGCCTTTTATTGTTGATGTTTTTATGGATGAAAAACTTGTACCTACCAAGAACTTATAGCAGGCACACGGACAGTGTGTACTGGCATTCATGAGGGTCTGGTCACAGCACTGTGCACAGCCGTTTTGTAAGTCACATGTCATCTCTTTTTCCTACTCTTTTAAATTTGTGTTTATCAATCTGATGGCTCTGCATTGTGCATCGTCATTGTTTTGTTGCAGTTTAGCACATAGTTTTTCAAGTTAAATCTTTTCTGGCATTTTATTAATTTGTTAATAAAAAATGTGAGTTGTAAGTGTGTAACAACTAAGATTTGTTTGAGACAATGGATGGTTATAAACATGTCTGGTCACCATAAAAATAAGAGGGACAGTATGAAAACCTGAAGTCCTGTGGTCATAATGATTTTGGCAGGCCTCAAAGTCTGTCAGTTTTTTGATTTATAGTTACTATTTTCACCCAAAGTCATTTTTAGTCACTTTTTCTAAAAAAATTGTCACTTTTAAGTGCTGAAAAGGGGTTAACAACAATGTTGCTGTAGAAGAATTCTATTCAGTTAACCAAAGGAGGTAAATACAATTTCCGTTTTGTTTTGTATGTATATTTATCATATTTTAGCTAGGTTATGGTCTTCGTTATGAAATTTGTATGGTAAACTAGGCAACTTTCTAAGCTTATATATGTGTAAGCTTGACAAAGCTGTATCTGGAACTATTATAACCATCTGTTAGGAACTATAGTAACCATCATGGTCACTACCTGTCACAATAGTTACCACAAAAATTCCAATCTCTATTTGAAATCACAAAATTGATACATATTTGTGAAATTATGAAAATTCAGGAAATTTTTGTGTGTTCTTTACTAAGAAATGTTTTTGATTCGAGATATCTTTTGTACATGAATCAACAGAACCTATTTTCAACCACAAAACAAGTTTCGAGAGTATGAAAGTAGTATTGGGAAAATTGTGGTGGTTTGTGTAAGTAATGCAACTTGTTTATTTATCCTGGTAGCCTTGTCCACCATTTTATTTTTGTGTGATAAAATAAATATTGCAGATATTTCAATAAGGTAAAAAGAAATAAAGAGCAAAGAAATTTACGTTTGTAATGATGTTATAAGGTTAAATTTGCCAGAATTTGTGTTTTGGGAAATGTCAGATAGTAAATTTTCTTCATGAATTGTAAAAAAATACTAGAAACGATTGTCATACTTCATCATAAATTTTCCCAGCGACAAAAACCAGTGAAAACTAGGAAAAAGTTTTGTGTCTGAAATCGGAAGTGGGAGGGGGAACACAAAGTTATTTAGGTTATTCAAAGTTATTAATTTTTTATTTCTGGTGTTTGTACCTTGAAATTATTAATACAGGTGCTATTTTGTAAATTGTGAAGGAGATAAATTTATCTCTTATAAGTGTAATGAAAAAAAAACTTAGGGTTCAACATAACCTAATTGCAGAATTTTTCACATTTTTCTCTCTACTTTACATGTGATTTTAGAGCTGGAATAAATTATGAATATACTCTGGCTATTAATATTATTTAATAAACATTGTTTTACTCATTTTATTCATTTATATTTCTGTGTTATATAGGCCTAAAATCATTAAGTATTTTAACATATGTGTAGCTTTTCAACCACTAAACTTTAGTTGAAAGATTTTTATAAATGAAGTAATTCTATTGAAATATTTAAGTAAATGAAGATAATTTTCACAAATTTTATACTAGGACAATATATTGTGACATGTAAAAAATGAGTGAAATTTATGACTACCTATATATTGTTGCGTGTTGGCCGGGCAGCAGGCACATTACATCATGCTGGGTGGTCAGCCCTGTGAGTCAATCAGTGATGTCATGAGTTTTTGCAGCTATGTCGCATCTCCCGAGAGACGTCGCTGGGTTTCCCCGATGACGCCAGTGCGAATACGTGACTATCAACAGTTACGAGTGAGGTGGTGTCTATTTTTAGACCTCAGGTCACCATGTTTTCATCAGCCATTGACGTCATTGAAGGGGCCGTATAAAAGCATCGGAACTGCGCAACATGAGTCATTCTAGTATTGCAGAGTCTTGTGCGGAGTTAGGAGGTGAGAGTCTTGTGGAGTCTTAGTAGTGAGTCGATTAAGTGAGACCGAGAGTGGTGTGAGGCAGCGCCCTAGGGGCGGCGTTGCCACCGGGACGACGATGGACGTCGTGAGAAGTGACGGGCCGAGAGAAGACGCTGACAGCGGCGCAGAATTGAGGACCCAGCGCCTTGGGGGTGGTAACATGACGGCGTCGAGGCTTATGTATCACAGACGGAGCTGACAAGGTGTGGCGTCTTGATGCAACGCAGCGGCGGTAGTCGGTGTCGAGTCTTGAGTAACATTAGCGCCCTGAAGAAGGGACACACCACACTCAGGTGTTGTGTGGGCGCGACTGAGCTGATGAGGTATGGCGTCTCGAGGATGGCAGCACGACGGCAGTGGTCGGTGTCGAGGCTGTGTGACGTCAGCGAGCTGCAGGGTGGACGAACAACACTTGTGGTGTTGTGTTGGAGTGCTGCAGAGGTGGTGAGCAGTGGAGAACAACACTGACGGTGTTGTGTCGAGGAGGGCAGCAACTGGTGACTTGAGGAGACTGTCTACCTGGTGATTCAAGAGAAGAAGTGCTTCGAGAGTTCGCTATTGGTCCTGCTCGGAGGAGATGCTAAGCTTGTGCAGAGAGGCTGGTGAGGGTATCTTGGTGATGTCAGGAAGACATCTTGGTGATGCCAGGAAGACATCTTGGTGATGTCAGGAAGACATCTTGGTGATGTCAGGAAGACATCTTGGTAATGTCAGGAAGACATCTTGGTGACGTCAGAGTCTACTGCGAGGCTACAGGCACATACCTTCAGAGCAGTACTGGGTGAGACAAGAAGGCTTCTGCTGCAGATCGACAGGTGAAGAAGAGGTGTGCGACGGGAGTCGAACAGAAGACTTCAAGAGTGAAGACAGTGGTGCACTCTGGGTGCTGCACTGTACATGGTGAGCCATCCTCCCTTAGGACTGTTTATTTGAGAGTAACTGTTGATTGGATATATGACTGAACTTTTATTGTGATTTGTAGTCTTTAATTAATTAATGGTAAATATTCTTGTGCTTTAATTGTCAAAGTTAATTAACGTTCTGTGGCACAGTAGTAATTGTGTGCGTAATTAATTGTGTTGTGAGAGTTATAGTTGATTACTGTTTTGTGTATTTCGTAGCTTTGTGAGCTATTAAATCCAGTACTTGATTTAACTCTTTTATTTCTAATTATAAGTCCTCTATCACAAAAGAACTCGTGGGAATTGCCCACATGATAAAGTTTGTGTCCTCAAACATGTAACATGATATAAATTAACAGACAAAAATATAATAATGAAAGAATCCTGTTAAAATTTATGAAATCATTAAAATATTTTCACCAAAAACAGGTTTATCAAGTTCTGTACACGTGAAACATGAGTCCAGAGTTGGAGTACCTAAAAGTAATTGGTGAACAGTAGCCTATATGACTAAGTCTGAAATTATAAAATTTGGTTTGTCAAATGATTAAATGATTCAAAGTTGGGTACAAATTTGATGATGTTTAAAATCACAAAATAAAAAATGTACACCTTTTTAAGACAAAGCCTATATTTTCATTGCCTGATTGAAAGGTTAAAAGATAGTGTTGGTAAATGATCATGTGACTTGATTATGGGTTTAAAAATGGTGACGTATTTTGGGAGTTGGTATTTCCAGTTTTGTATCTAGTTGATGCCGTGTCCGGTGAGAGTGAGGTAGGAATGGAGCTGCGTTCGAATGCTCTGGGCGCCACCCGGTTAAGCGTGTAGCCGGGAACACTAGACTCGAGGGGTTGTGGTCTGTTCGTGCCGGCAAGCCCCTCTCTCACCTGGCGAGTCGAAACAGCTGCGTATCGGGGAAAGCAGGGAGGACCTGGAGAAAACTACACCTTACATAGACACTTATGGGGCAGTCCACACCTCCATACCATAGGGCCTTAAGCGAGCCAGTTCCAAATGGCAAAACAAAGTAGAACACTGGGCCGGATAGTTGCACACGTGCGTTACGTAATTCTCACTGGACGAATCAGAGTCCCGAAGCGTGCCACGTCTCTCTTGTTCAGTCCATCACGGCCGCTGCTTCCAGACTGCCTTCTTCATGCACTGTAAGAGGGAGGGCGCGGCGAAGCCATGTGTCCTGCACTGGCAGATGGCCGTGCAGCGGCCGGGATGGCAGGTGTCGCAAGTCTGTGTCAAGTTCACACACGCCCTGCCGCTGTCACTGATCCGCCACACACACTCAAGTACCACACATCTGTCATTACCAACTAGTGCATACCTGCCACTGACACACTGCGAACACTTGCCGCGACCAGGCGCAACTCCACCTGGCCTGTGGCCTGGTACGACGACATAGTAAATGTTACGAAAGCTACTATTCTCCGTTAACTCTTAGTTGACATACGCCCTCCTCCTGAAGAAGACTGGAACCGGCGGGTGTGTGCATTCGCTTCTTTGCTGCCGGTGTCGCTCCAGACGACTGAACAATAGGGTTTGCTGTGCGTCGAAGTCTCCGGCGTCATCTCCTGAGTCGTCGGGTGGTGCACAGCAGGTCTGCTGTTTCTGTCGTGGGTGAGGTCGTAGGTTGTAGGGCTCCCTTCGGTGTCTGTTGGTATGGGTTGAGGGAGTAGACATTGGGGTGCCGGACGTCGGTAACACCAGCGTGTCCTGGGATGTTGTGGTCTTTCCGTCCTGACGTTCTGCCACTGGCGTCTGTACCATAGGCGCCGATGATGGAGGACCACCAGCCACGCCCCACTCTGGAAAGCGGCGAACACGAGGACGAAACCAGGCAGGTGCTCCGCGTCTGCATTTCCGTTCGTTCCTCGGTTCGGGGTTGACCCCTTCCTTCTGCTGGCCATTTGTGCTAGGCTCGGACGAGTGTCATTGGGGTTGCCTGCTGCGTCGGCCTCGTGGTTGGCATCGAGGCGACTCTTCTGGTTCCTCGATGTGTATGGTAAAAGTTGTACTCTCCAGTGGCGCATCCAGTTCCCACACTTCCCGGACGATGTGTTGGAGTCTCGGCTCATCCTCATCAGGCATGGTCACTATTGGTTCAGCTTCCTGCGGTGGTGTTATGACATCAGGCGTTGACGGGAGCAGTAACGCCAGTCCCAGAGTCTCGTCACATCTGCTTTGCGAGTGTTTGTCACTCTCCTCATGGCTGGTGTCTCTGTGGGTGCAAGGTGTCCTCCGGTGGGGCCTGTGTCACACTGTCTGTATCTGTCTCCTCGTCAGCCGGCATGATAGGAACCACTCTTATTTCTTTTCGATGGGTCTTTTGGAGGTGCCTGTCCCCATCTCGGACCAGGTAGACGTGTTGTCTTAGGCGTTTTCGTACTGTGTGGGGTCCTGTCCAGCGAGGTGCTAGTCCTGCACAAAAGTTTCGTGTGCAGGCCGACAATGGATAGTTCCGAGCATATACAAGTGTCCCTACCTCCAGGGGTGCAGGCGAGTTTTCAGACACTGGCAGAATTTTTCGCACATACGCCTCTTGGTGTTGGCGGGCAGCAGTGAGTTCTGCGTCTCGGCGCTCGCCCCAGTCCACTGGATCCTGAGGGGCTTCTGGCCTGGGTTCTCCTGGAAGCTGTAGGTTGCGCCCCTGCACGAGGGTTGCCGGTGCCTGCCCTGTGGCGGCGTTCACCTGACGTCTGAGGCAGAACAGAGCCTTGTCCAGATGCTGGTCCCATTGTGAGTGATCTTCTCCAATACGCAAGCGTAGTTGGACCTTCAGCTCCTGGTTCTGCATCTGTGTTGGATTAGCGCGAGGGTGGTATACCGGTGTCGTATGGTGCTTCAGTTGTAGTTCTCAGCACCACCTCCTCCTCTGCCTGCTGAGAAACTGTGAACCATTGTCCGTTAGTAGTGTTCGGGGGTACCCCCATCGTGCAAAAAATTCCTTCTGGAGCACTTTTGTAATTGTCTGACTACGGGCGTTCGTTAGTGGATACGCCTCCACCCAGCGAGAGAACATGTCAGTTACCACTAATATGAGACGATATCCCTTGGTTGTGCGCAGGTACGGTCCCATCAAGTCCAATGCTACAGCCTAGAAGGGAGTAGTGGGAAGGTTTGGGGGGATTGTTGTTTAGTGCTATTTGCTCTCCGTGCCTTTTACCACTGGCAGTCTTGGCAGCCTCGTACATAATCCCGCACATCCACTCTGAGTCCAGGCCAGTGGAAATATTGCATTACATTCCGCACTTTCTGATCTACCCCGGGATGTCCTGCTAGTGTATCACTGTGTGCGAAGTTCAAGACTGTTTCTCTCGCCTCGGGGGCCACAAACACTTTCCATGCCATCTACACACCTGGCGGCCTCGTTTCTAGCACTTGATCCCTTACTCGAACACGCTCCACATTACCCTCGGCGCACTTGACTACTAAGCGCAAAGCTGTAGGAGATGTTTTTTGTGTGTTAAGGACGTTATTATTGACAGCAGACCAGGTAGTCAGTCTGAACGAATGCGTGATCGCCTGCAGTGAGGCGTGTTCCTTTGTTTCGACTTTCCTCTGCTGAGTTGAGGGACGCTCAGGAGGAAACATCACTGCCACGTCGTGATCGTCTATGTTGGTTTGAGCCGGGTTTGGATCCCTTGACAAGTGATAGGGGAGTTCATTGTCAACTCTGCTGACGTGCTCAATCGTAAAATCAAATGACTGTAGTAACAGTACCCAGCCGATGAGTTTACTCCTCCTCCCCTGCATTATGTCCAGCCACGTGAGACACCTGTCCGTCTGTAACGTGAAATGTCTTCCTTCGAGGTGAGGGCGGTACTTACGAAGAGCCCATACTACCGCCAGGCACCCCGTTCATTGCTGTGATAGTGACGTTCTGCTTCTCCGAACTTGGCACTACTGTAATTGATAATGAGTCGTGACCCGTCGTCAGCTAGCTGGTATAGGACGGCGCCGGCACCGTCCGTGCTGGCATCGATCTGGACGTAAAGGCGCTTCTCAGGGTTGATGCGAGACAAAGCATGACACTGGGTGAACTGCGATTTGAACTCTTCAAATGCCTTCTGGGCACATTCATTCCAGGCATATTTTCTTTTTACAGTCAACAAGTCGGTGAGAGGGGCGGTGATTGTGGCGAAGTGCAGTATGTAGTTCCTCAACCAGTTCGTTAATCCAATGAACTGTTGCATTTGTTTCCTGGTCGTCGGAAATGTGCTGTTGGCAATTTTGTCCAGGTGTTCGGGATGGGCGTAGTTACCATCTGGCCGGATAACATGCCCCAGGAAGTCGACGGAGGTTCTACCAATGTGGCACTTCTGGGGGGAGACGACAAGTTGGTGCATTGCCAGTCGTTCTAACACTAAACTCAGATGGCGTATATAGTCCTCCCATGTCCGGGACCAGACAATGACGTCGAGGTACGCTACGACAAACTCCCCGATGTACCCCTCCAACATATTCTGAAACTGAAAGCGGCGTCCGTCTGGTGTCGTAAAGGCTATCTTCTCACAGTCCTCTGGACGTATCGGTACTTGCCAATAACCTGACCGTAAGTCTAATGTCGAGAACACTCGGCGATCACCCAGTCCTGCCAAGGCCACAACAACACTGATCCGCGGTGGAGGGGCACTCTCTGTCACCAGGTTCAGCGGACGGAAATCAGCACAAAAGCGCAGTGTCCCATCCTTCTTCGCCACGAGTACAATGCTGGCATTATATCGACTGTTGGACGGTTCAATTACACCCTCCTTTAGCATCTCGGCGACTTGCTCCCGTATGACCCTTTGTTCATGCATCCCGTAGCCTCTGGGACCAGTGTAGACTGGGTCTGGGTTAAGTGTCAGTATGGGGTGCTCAGCTGCTATCGTTGTCTGAAGTAGGTCGAGAAAGCGAAGACATCTTTCCGTTATCCAAGAGAGCTTGTATCGCTGTCCTGTATTCGGCTGGGACCTCGTTGTCCAGGTCGCCCAGGTGAATTGTGTGTTGGTTGGTATTTGGCCGCCGGTCGACAGAATACACTGTTCGTCGTTCCCTGGCTCCCACGTGTACTCTCTTCGCTGCGACCTCTATCACTGCTGCTTGTTTCTGCAGCCATGGTTGCCCCAACACGACGGGCTCTTGGAGGCCGTCCATGACCAAGGCTTCGACTTAAGACGTCTGGTCGCGTATCCTGATCATCAGGTTGGTTACGCCCCTGTGTGGCACTGTGCTTACCTCTGGTGGCCAGCTGTAGCATGCAGGGTCCAGGTCGGATCTGTGATGGATTAACGAGTGTGGATGCGATGAACATAAGGCTGGCGGCAGTATCAACTAATGCAGCAGTTGGTTGGTTGTTGACTTTGATCGGGATGCGGAGTAACTGATCCTCCTCGACGGTTAATTGTCCCAAAAATGACTCTGAGTCAGTGTTGGTCGTGATCAGGTGTGTATGGCGATTGACAGCGGGGAGTACAGCATCTGGCCTGCCTCCCCGACTTAGGTGTTTCCCGACGGCGGGCATGTGGCATTCCTAACAGGGCAGTCTCGGTGCCAGTGAAACGTGTGCGCTGGGTAGGTGTGGCACTGTGGCGGTTGAATGTCCTGTTGCGAGAGTTGTGGGGCGGACGCAGGGTCGGCCGACCGCGGCGCCTCAATCGTGAGTTGTTGTCTTCGGCCCGTTGGTGTGCTGCTATTGCGCAAATTTCTGGTGATGGGGTACTCCTCATCCACCCGTCCTAGTGTCTGTAATGGACGTCGCCTCAGCCGATTGACAGCCCTGTCGGCGACGATTGCTCGACGAACATATCCCTCCACACTTCACCATTCACTTCTGCCAAAAATGGTTGGAGTTCCAGTCGCAGACGCGGGGTTATGCTGCTTAGTGCGTCCTCCGGCGGCGTGGTTGGACAGATGCGCCGGAACAGCGGGATTTTCGTGGCTATGAACCTGTCTGTCGACTCTTGTGTCCTTTGTCGTTCACTATAAAATCATGCTTGTCAGTCTGCTGTAGCCTCCGCGGACCCGAACCGATGCCGTAGGCCATTTGCGAACTCGTCCCATGTCATTGTTGCATGTCCCCATATTCTCCACCAGTCCTTTGCGGCACCATGCAAGCTGCTAGTCGCACGATCAACCCACTCCTCGTACACTACGCCGTTACATAAACACAGTGTTTCGCACTGCTGCAGAAACTGGTCCACATTATCGTGCATGTATCAAGAGAACTCTGGAAATTTCATTATGTCCCCACCCTCTTTGTGGGTTTGTCGTGACAGCCTTGGTGCGTAGTCGTTGAGGTGCTGGGAGAGGGGTTATAGGGTGGTAGGTTTGTAGCTTGTGACGTATGACCTTGAAGCGGGGGAGGGGGTCTCGATGACACACAAGTTGCGCAGACGAACACGCCCTCACCGAACGTGACAGTTACGAGGCGTGCGAACATCTGCGGTGGCGTCTTGTTCGACAAGTCACACAAGTGGCCATCTCCTTCCCTTGTCTGTCACATGTGGGCGAGTCACATACTTCGGCCTGCCTTGGCGGGCTGTGGTCGATAAGCTTCTCCACTTTCATGCTCGGGTTCCTCTTCCAGTTCTCCATGGCACATGTGGAGCACTGTTGATGTACTTCTCCGAAAAGTAAATCAGGGAATGCTGGTAATCTACACCTAACACACTCCTTGCTGCTCATTGTGTGCGATGGTTCAATTTGTTTCTAGATCTAGCGCAGTATTGTTTCTTGTGTTGGTTGTACGTCAATTTACACTGCGATATTCACGCCAAAGCGTTGGGCGCCATGACACCGTGTCCGGTGAGAGTGAGGTAGGAAAGGAGCTACGTTGGAATGCTCTGGGCGACACCCGGTTAAGCGTGTAGCCAAGAACACGAGACTCGAGGGGTCGTGGTCTGTTCGTGCCGGCGTGCCCCTCTCTCACTTGGCGAGTCGAAACAGCTGCGTATCGGGGAAACCAGGTAGGACCTGGAGAAAACTACACCATACATGGACACTTATGGGGCGGTCTACTTCCCCATACCCAATAGCCTTAAGTGAGCCTGTTCCAAATGGCAAAACAAAGTAGAACACTGGGCTGGATAGTTGCACACTTGCGTTACGTAATTCTTGCTGGACGAATCAGAGTCCCGAAGCGTGCCACGTCTCTCTTGTTCCGTGCGTCACGGCAGCTGCTTCCAGACTGCCTTCTTCGTGCACTGTAAGAGGGAGGGGACGGCGAAGCCATTTGTCCTGCACTGGCAGATAGCCGTGCGGCGGTTGGGATGGCAGGTGTCGCATGTCGGTGTCAAGTTCACACAAGCCCTGCCGCCGTCACTGATCCACCACACACACTTAAGTACCACACATCTGCCATTACCAACTAGTGCATACCTGCCACTGACACACACTGAAAACACCTGCCGCGACCAGGCGCAACTCCACCTGGCCTGTGGCCTGGTACAACGACATAGTAAATGTTACGAAAGCTACTATTCTCCGTTCACTCTTAGTTGAGTTTTAGGATAAGCAAAGAAAATTATAAACAAACATGTTCATTGGCTGCTGACCGCCGTGCACTGTGATCTTGCATAAGAAATAGATCTTTGTTATCTGTTGTGTGCATATAAATTTACCACTCCATCACTTAATGAGAGAGTTTTATTAACAAATATTTAAAATATACAGACGTTGCAAACACAATCTACGACGCTATATGTTTATTACTATAATTATGGTTAGCGGACGACACGTAAATACAGTTGGTTCACGAGTTATTTAACGACTGACGCACTGTTAAACGTACGAGTTTCTTGGTACACTTGCCAGTATTTAGAGATGTACGATACTCTGAAAATACCAAAAGTTTAGTTCGGTAATAATTACCACAGAAAAATAAGTCGGAAATATCACAATCAGATATAATGATTTATTTTTTCAAAGCATCTTTGAACGTTAACTCGTCAATGTTGTGGTTACTGGGAATGTTTTTTTTTCTCGTTTGTCCATTTTCCGTTCCAGTTGTCCGAACCAATGTTTCTTCATCTGTTTTGTTCTGTCCACGCGTCGGTTTATATTTATGTCGCTTGCGGATTAGGTTATGTGATGCTGGAAGTGAACAGTAAAAATGTCTTGCATGGTTTTCGAAACGTGGATATATGTCTTCAATACTAAACAAGCTGTGGTGATGTTTATAAGGCGCGAATAAAAATCTCGCATAGCATTCTTTTATATAAAAAAAACAATATGTATAGTGAATTATCGACAGATTGTTCGGTGATTTATAAAATGTCATTTTTCAAAAACGAAGTACAAAATAATCCAGGAGGACTTTGCAGTAAGTTTAATCACTCATTTTGTTGACAACTGTTTTTTTGCATGTAGTACCAAGTTTTCGTTACGTTAATACCAGAATATTCAAATACAATCAATCGTTAAGTCATGACTTGACAATTACAATTAAATTTTGAAATATACTGTAATAGCACGTGATGTCAATATTTTTATCAAGTTTTTATGTAAATTTTGTTTCCCTATGTCAATAACTCGTACGAAATTTTCTTGCAATATTGTTTTAATATATACGGCATTGTTGTTTCCTATGATGCAGACTGTACACACTTTTGTCGGTTGGAAATAGTACGTCGGCGCGATTCACAAATTGAGCCAATTAGAAGCTAGCGAAGTGCAATGATATTACTTTATTTGTTTACTTCAGAACTCAACTTAGAGTGAACGGAGAATACAAAAAATAAAAATTGGTGCTTCATTGGTTTTAATCTTCAAAATAAGTACAGGTGTAAGTTAGAAAATAAATAGGCAGTGTGCATTACTTGTTTTTTTGTTTGTTTTAAGTTGTGAGGGTACATATAGTGTCATGATATAGAATATTTTTGTATAAAGATGCTTTTTTTTTGTGGTCACTTAGTCAGTCACTATGTTCACTATTTTATAGGTATTATACCGCTTCAAGGTCTGTATTGGACTCCCAAAATCTCTTGCAGTATATAAAATTGGTTTCAGTATTTCACATTCATTTCAATATTTTTAATTTGTTTCAATATTTAATGTGCAGATTACAGAACTTTTACTTTTATGACTTATTTTTCATTAAATATTATTAATAACAAGCATGATACTGAGTACTGAGTAGTACTGTCTGTATAACTACATATATGTACACATTTTTAAGAACTAGACACTTGCTTTGATTGATTTAAAAATGTTGTTAAGGGGAGGTAATTTCACCTTTGTTCATGAGCCTGAAATTTCTCTGTACGAACCTGCTTACTCAAATGCATCAAGCTATTTTGTAGCATAAATTTAAATTTTTAATAACTAGCTTATACAAAATACAGTTAAAAACTTCTAGATCTCTTTTAATAATTTTTTTATTTAACATTCTAAATTTTTTACATAATATGTGTTTCAGGAATGTATTTAATAGTAAAAATTAAAACACATAAACAAAATAATAATTTACAGGGAAAAAAGCCATAGGATCCTAATTAAATTGTGGAAATTTATTAGCCCTTCATTAAAGTGTTATTACTTGCCATATGTCATCTTTTTACAGTGCATATTATTTTATATGGATAAGTTCTTAAAACAGTAAAATTTAGTTTTCGCATGCTATTAATTGAACACTATAAGATATATGTAAATGATTTTTATTCAGTAAAAAATAAGTCGTCGTGGCAAGATGTGTAAGGTACAAGCAAATATAGTGACACTGTAATAAGTCCATAAGAAAAGTAGGGCCTAATTATTATTATACAAAATTAATGGTCTTGCATTTTCGTGTGTGTTGCGACACCACCTCACCACCTTGTAATATGAGCCAAGATAAAATAATTCTCAGATGCTCTGACTTATCATTATCCCCAAGCATGATTTTGAATTTGGTTAGTCTTTTCAGTCTGTGCTTTTAGTTACACTCATCGCTTTACAATGCTATAGTTACTAATATTGCCCTCCTACGTAACGACATTTGGTGAAAGAGTAAATATTAAATCATTAATATTTTTGCTGCTAACGAGAAGGAATGTTGTCTGAATGTTGTAATACTTTCAGAGGAGGTCCAAATCCAGTGGGGATGCTGAAGCTGGTGAGTTGAATGGGTTGGATCCACTAGCAGAGGATGACGATGAACAAGTGAGGCAGATAGCCCGACATTTTGAAGCTAAATACGTGAGTATAGATTGTGACAGGTTCCTTGTTAATTATTTGTTTCAGATCGTATCTCATGGTTATTTCTGGGGTTGTGAGAAAACTACTCTTTTGTAATGTATTGTAAAGTTAAAAAGTCATCTTAAACTTTTCATGAAATTAAAGTGAAAAATTATTTTATGCATTTTTAACCTTTACAAAAAAAGTATATCAAACCAGCGACTGTAATGAATTTTCTTACTTTCCCACAGTCCCACTAAGGGTGCAGTCAAGTTGCATTTAAGCAAGTGATACTTAAACCTTTTAAGAGGTAACCATGATGGGTCAGTTGCTTGTGCATTAACTCAAGCTCGTCAGCATTTGTGTTAAGCAGGAAATGTATGCACAAGTTACTATAGCTTTGGCAGATTGTCTTTAGATATCAAACCAAATGTATTAGACTTTTAATACTAACATTCGTGCCAGCAATAGAGAACTCATCAATTTACTGCAACTATCACAATCTACAGTATGTCACGTTGATGCTGAGACAATGCATTTATAAACTACCAGCCATTGTGAGTGCTTCATTCCTCTGAGATTCATGTCTATTTACGATATTGTGAGTTGTTCCAAAGCCAAATTTGGCAAATTTTGCATACTATTCACAAGGTATCTTTCGCTAGGCAAGGGGTCCACAACTGCTTGATGATGTACCACCGAAACTATGACTTGTACATGCATGATGTTGTGCTAGTAAACTTTAATTGCATAACATTTCGTTTCTTGGTTGCGCAGTAGTCACCAGAATCATTTGGTAAGGCAAGGCCAGTAGGTTGGTATGGGGTGAGGTCACTTGAAGGCACTGGCATCTGACATGGACAGTTTGGAAAATCTCTGGCAATGTATTAAAGATGTATGCCATACCATAGGCTCATTGTGGTATGTTGCAGCATGTGTTCGTCATTATGTGAGTCTTCATTCATGCATGTATAGAGATGGATGAATCACACTTTTTTTGGGCATATGCTATGACCATGTATGTACATTATTTGCATTCAAAATAAAGCATTAATACCTGCAACCAGTGTTACTTTTATTGATTACTGTATGTTACTACCATTTAATAAGGGGTTCTTTAGCTGCCTTTGAACAGTACATGCATAATGTTATTTTTTTGGTATATTTTGTACGACAGTGTGTTGTGCTGGTTGCCTACCTTCCTGACAGCCACTTATCTGCTTTATAAATAAACAACGAGATTTCTAAGAAAATGGTACAGATTAGCGGTTACAATTTCTCTTTCATTATACGTGTTGATTATTAACATAGCATGACATATTTTTCATGCACAGAGTAACTATATGTAAGTACGTAATAGGAAGGGGCCGCAGTTAGTATAATGGCTGGGGTGCTTGCCGCACACAAAACCATTCTGGGTTCAATTCCTGGGAAGACCGACCCAGATTTTCGACTGTGGGAATCTTGCTGGACGGTACTGTCAGTTCGGTACTGTCAGTTGGTGGGTTTTTATCAACAATCTCCCGTTTTCTCTGCCTCTTCATTGCGATGTTACATTGCACTTTCCTCATATCACCGCCCCTCCTTTACAAGCACTGAAAGTCTCGCTGTTAGTGCTGATCAAAGTCAGTTAATTTCTTCAATATAATTAGAACAACTAATTTAAAATCACAACTTGCACTTTCTTTTTTAATGGACGGCACAAATGGGTAAAAAAAACCTCAATAAAAAGTACATATGCCTAATTTTAAATCCATGTTATTGTAGGGTTTCTTAATTACATATTTTCTTTGCATTTTACACTTTAATATGTTTCACGCAACACTTAAGTTGTGCTAGTTCATTCAGTAGCAGATAATTTTTAAAAATAATATTTTTACTGCAAGGGCAAGTGAGCAAATTATATGGAATGTGGAATGATGAACAATTTGAGGTGCACTCTTTTGTCACGTGTGTTGTGGGAAACTAAGTTAATTACCATAGGGGTGGCGTGGGGTCTGTGTTAGCTATTTTTAGTTTCAGTCAACATTTTTGCCAACTTCATTATTATGGGGTAAAATAAAATGGCATATCTGTATCATAATTTTTGTAAGGAGATATTTTCCATAACAAATGTTGGCAACATTGTTTTCTTGGTATTTGGAAGGTGTAATGGTGATATACATGATTATGGATGCAATTTTGTGTAAAACTCCATGGCCACTACAGTTAACGAACATTAAAAAATAACGTGAGTGTAAAAAAAGTTAGAAACTTATTTTTCAATTTAATTTTAGTAATAAACATGATTATAATTTTTATTATGATATCTGAACCCTGTACTGTCTTTGTAGTATGGTACTTTATTATTGCTGTAGTTCACATAACCATTGTAGTGAGCAGGATCTTGAATTGTTTACATGCATGATTTTTAATTTAAAAGTGATGGTGAAATGAAAAAGTGGCATTGTATTAGTAACATCACAAATCTTTTGCATGTTTGTTGAAATTATTTACATTACAAGAAAGTGAACAGCCAATATGCTTTGACTAGCACATCCCCACCATTTGTAGCTGTGAACAAGTCATTAAAATAAACATACAAATAATAGGATATTTTGGAAGCTTCTTACTACCTAAGACAGAAACATAACTAAAACCACAAATAATATTGAATAAGCTTATAACTATTCAAAGTTTTTCTCTTCAACTCCTTAGTATGACTTTTTTTTAGTATCGGTTTCCTGCAACAGACTACAGTGTCTTCCCAAACATTTTTGTAAACTGTAAAGTATCGCCTCATTTTAAGTCATCCATTTGTTATACTCATCACTCTGGCACAACAGTTTGATTCATTCAGCCAACATACTATGTGAATGTATTCTTGTCCTATCTAGGAACCAAATCACCCCAGAACGAAAACAAGTGCTTGGATGACCCCATGGTACTATCTGTCATACAACATCTGACCACTTTGCTTAGTTGCATTCTGTATGTTGCTCATAGTACATACTAGTCTAGTTTCTGCTGTGACGTAGTTTTGGTCTCCTGTGTTGTGGTATGCTGCATATAGCATGCCTTTTTCTGAAGTACAGGTTTACAGTAAAAAACAATAGATAGAAGATGAACATATTTTTTATCGTTAAGTGGGAGTTACATGTGAAACAAATAACTGTGTTTTGTGCGCCATTTGTAGGCAAATGTTACCTGTGAAAAATTAGTACAGTTTGTATTGACATCATCTACATACTATGTAATGGGCTGTGCTGCTATTTGTGATCATAATTCTTAATGTCTTGTATAATATGTTCTGAATAATGTTGATGTTCAAAAAAAGCCTCTTTTAGTTCCTATTTTCAGCCAGTTTGTATCTTACTGCTGCTTGTCACAATAAATATTGCCTCTTGCTTTTATTTACATATGTTTGTGCAATATTTACATCTGAATTACTTTATGTATTTATTAAATGCACAGGCATTGAATAATTGCTATAATTGTTACGCATACCTGTGATTTATCTATATATATTAAGAGTTTCTGTGCTATGACTTATTTATACGTGCATTGTTGCTCTTACGAAGTATGTATGTATGTGCACATTACATTACATTCAAATTTGAAGCAAAAATCTGTTCCCGTCTTCAGGCACATGAACAGTCCGACGATCACGAACAGACTGACTGTGACAACTTGAAAAACAAAGGTCTTATATAGGAGAAGAACCCGCTTCTAGCTCGGCCAATGAGAACGCAGCTGTCTTCTTTCCTGCTATCTTTGTCTGTGTTGTCTTCGTGTAGTGTAGAGTAACTGTGAGGTGGGTTGGCAAGACTGAGTGAGTGAAGATGGCCAGGAACATAACAGTGGCGTCTTACGGGTGTATGGATGAGTTCGAGGAACGTGCAGATAGTATAGGGACGTATTTAAAACGTTTACGGCATTATTTTGAGGTGAATTCAGTACAGGAAAAAAAGCAAGTCGCTGTGTTGTTGTCGGTAACTGGGAAGAACACGTTTGGACTAATATGTGACTTGGTGTCTCCAGGAGAGCCGGGGGACAAGACGTTCGAAGAGCTGGAAGTAATTCTCAAAGCTCATTACAGCTCAGAGACACTAGTGATTGCGGAGCGGTTCAAATTCCATAAGCGAGTGCAAAAAGAGAACTAATCGATTGCCGAGTTTTCAGTCGCCATCAAGCATTTCGCACAAACATGCAATTTTGGCGCATTTTGCCAGAGGATTTACGGGACTAATTTGTAAGTGGCCTGCGCAGCGCCAACATCTAGCAGAAGCTAATTGAAGGGGAGTATACACTGGATCAAGCATATGCATCGGCGACGACCTTGGAGCAGGCGGAGAAGCAACAGCAGTTCTTCCAGGGTCCTCAGTCGACACCAATAGAGGACGTATGCAAAGTGCGGGTGCAAAATGCATATAGCAGCGACGTGTCATTTTCCACAGTATAAATGCCACATATGTTCTAAAGTAGGTCATTTAGCACGGAAATGTCGCATGTAGAAGGTGGCATCAGTGTGTGGTGTGCGAGAACAGACACTGAGCGACCATAGGGGTGGCAGTGAGCAACCATGTAAACAAACAAGCTTCCGTAATGACGTTTTAGACTTATTTCATGTGCAGCAGCAGACAGTGGCTTTGGTAGGTTATCAGGTGTCCGTTCGGGTGGAAGGTAAACCACTAGTAATGCAAGCGGATACAGGTTCGGTGGTAACATTGGTGTCTAATGAAACGTACCAAGCCAACTGGGCAAACTGGCAGTTTCTGGACTCTAATATCAAGCTGCGGACATATTTTGGGGATTACTTACCAGTGAAGGGAGGTGTTCAAGTGAAAGTGGGATACAAGGATCAGCTAAAGCAACTCCCATTGTTGGTGGTGGACTCGGGCAAACAGCAACTTCCTTCATTGCTAGGATGGGATTGGCTAGAGCATATTCACTTGGACTGGAGCAACATCAGTGCAGTGTCTGTTGATGAAGTGAGCACCGTGGATGGGGTTAAAGAGGAAGTGTTAAAGGGGCTGTAGTTATGCAGAAATATTTAGTGGGGCATTTGGGGAAATAAAACAGTTCGTAGCCAACTTCATCCTAAAGGAGGGTGTGTCTCCTGTGTTTCTTAAAGCGAGAACGGTACTGTACGCATTGAAGGAGAAAGTGGAACAACAGCTGTTGTAGTTATACCCAAGGCGAATGGTGAGGTAAGGTTGTGTGCTGATTTTAAAGTAACTGTGAACAGCCACTCCCTTGTATTGATGATGTGTTTGCTTCTTTGGCTAATGGTAGGGTGTTCAGTTTGCTGGATTTGTCCAATGCCTACCAACAGTTGGTAGTAGGGAAGGAGTCACAGGAGTTGGTGAAAATAAACACCCACAAAGGTCTGTACAGGTATAGGAGAATGCCTTTTGGGTTGTCGAGTGCACCAGGCATATTCCAGGCAGTGATGGAACAGATTTTACAGGGCATCTCAGGAGTGGTGGCATACCTGGTTAACATTCTTATAACAGGTGGTTCAATGGAGGAAGGAATGGGGAAATTAGAAGCAGTGTTGCAGAGGTTGCAAAAACATGGGTTACAGGTCAAGAAGGAGAAGTGTCACTTATGGAAAAGGAGGTGAAATTTTTGGGTTATGTAATTAGTGAAGAGGGCATTAGGCCAGCAAATGAACTAAAGGAGGCAATAAAGAAAGCCCCAGTGCCAACTACGGTGACATAGTTAAAAGCCTATTTAGGATTGATTAATTTCTATGGCAGGTTTGTTCCGGGGATGTCAGGCAAATTGGAACCATTGTACAATTTGCTAACAGAAGGGGTGGCATGGACTTGGAATTCTCAGTGCCAGCAGTTATTCGAAGAAAGTAAGGAGTGGATCCTTCAGGCTCCAGTGCTGGTACTGTTTGACTCTTTGAAACCACTTATTGTAGCTAGTGATGCATCGCAATATGGAGTCGGTGCAGTGCTCTCTCACAGAATATCAGATGGCTCCGAACGGCCCATTTGCTTTGCATCAAAGACACTGTCTAAGGCAGAGCAGGGTTATTGCCAGTTACAGAAGGAAGCATTGAGCATTATATTTACAGTGCAGAAGTTCCACAAATTCCTGTATGGTAACCATTTCACACTCTACACGGATCACCGCCCCTTGACCACCATATTCGGACCTAAGAAAGCAGTGCCATCTTTGGCAGTGGCTAGGTTGCAGCGGTGGCCTTTCTCTTGGCCACATATGACTATTCTATAGAATATAGGAAAGGACAGGACATGCGTAATGCGGATGCATTGTCACGACTGCCGTTGGCTCAAGCACAAACCTTGGAGCATCCAGTCTTCCAAGTGCAGCTTTGTTAGGACCTGCCAATAAAGGCAGCAGAAATTGCTGAGGCAACGGAGCAAGATGGAATGTTGAAAATGGTCAAACAGTATGCCCTATATGGTTGGCCACAGGTCATTAATGAGCCCGGAACTAAGCAATACTGGACAAGGAAGGATGAGTTGACAGTTCAAGACAACTGCTTATTGTGGGCAGACAGGGTGGTAATACCACACATCCTAAGAACTCCAGTGCTGCGAATATTGCACGAGCGTCACCCAGTAGTGGTTCGCATGAAAGTGTTGGGAAGAGGGTATGTTTGGTTGCCAGGAATGGACAGTGAAATTGAAGATACTGTGAAGAAGTGCTTGCCAACTGTCTCGGCATAATGTACCGCAAAAGTCGAAGGTATTGTGATCAGATACAGTGCAGGTGGGGGAAAGTGTTCACGTAGATTTTGCGGAGAAGAAGGGAAAGCGCTAATTGATATTGGTAGATGCCTATTCTAAGTGGGTGGAGATGTGGCCGATGCAGGGTACCTCTGCAGAAATAACAGGGGAAAAGTTGCGGACATATTTTTCAGCATATGGTCTGGCAGAGATGCTGGTGGCAGATAATGGGCCTTAGTTTCGGTCAGGGGAGTTAGGGCAATTTTGGAAGACAAATGCAGTCAAGTTACAGTTGACTCCACCGTTTCACCCACAATCAAATGGAGTGGCAGAAAGAACAGTACAGTCAGTAAAGATGGCACTACTGGAGCAGGCGGTGGAAAGTGGATTAAATGCATACCGGAATACACCACGTACCACAACGAGGAGGACCCCAGCAGAAATGTTTTTGAAGAGGAAGCCACGAACGAGACTAATGTTGGTGAACCCAAAATTACCAGAATATCAGCACAAGAAATTGAGGCAGAGGGTAGAAACTCACTTTGGCGTGCGGGAGGCAGTGTTGATAAGGAGTGTTCGTGGAGAACGGATAAGATGGCTACCTGGACACATTGTAGAAGTGGTCAGTCCAGTGACATACAGGGTCAAGGTGGGGGAAGTAGTAAGATTCTGTCATCAAAATCACTTTCGGAAAAGTCCCCTGCAAGAGGGAGCACCTTGTGAGCAGAGTAACTCTGCGGGTGCTTCGAGAAGACAAGTTATGAAGGGAAGCTGGGAGTATGCAGTGGGACCATCAACGGAAGAATCTCTGGGGGCAAGGAATGCAGAAAAGGTGGTGACTTCCAGAGGGCGAGAAGCATCCTCACCAAGGGAACCAGCTCTTGGAGCAGCAGAGGGAGGCGGAGCAGCATCTCCACCGAAGGGGTCAGTCCTACGAGCAGTAGCCAGGGGAAAAGCTGATTGTTCACCAGAGCAGCTACCAACAGAAGAAGTACCAAGATCTAGCCGGGAGGATTCTTCAAAGAGCTGCAAGCACAGGAGATGATATGGAGGAGGAAGATTTCCGGGGCTTCCCAGAGGAAACTCCGGCTATACCTACTGGCAGATATGAAACCGTGAGGCACAGTGGGAGAGTGAGGCATCCTCCAAGACAGTGGGAGTGGTAGTGAACATGCTTGGTGGGAGGAATATATTACATATTAAGAAGGAAGACGTGTAGTGTAGAGTAACTGTGAGTGAAGATGGCGCCGGAGCCAGGAACATAACAGTTGTGCTGTCTCGCCTACAATCTTTTCTGTCGCTGTGTTCATTTATGTTGTCCTCGTCGTTTTTTTGTCCGTCATAGTTGTCATGTACATATACTTTGTTCTGTCTGTTTTTTGTTTATGTTGGTCTCTATTATCTTATATTGACTGTATTCCTATTCTGGATATTTATGTGAGTGTTGACAAAGACCATATGTGGTCTTATTTAATTAATTTTTTCGTAATTTTGTTGCATTTTTTATTTTCTTTGTATTTTTATGTTTTTGTGGGTTTATCTGCGACTTGGCAACATTCACAAGCAGTGGCGTATATCCATGAATACTCATATTGTTAAACCATTCATGCAGAATGTGCAAACCTACATGTGTAACATAACTTAAAATAGTATAAATAATGTGCCAATTTTTGCGATATGAGTGAGAAAGTGTTCTACAAATCCTTCAGTGGCAACTTGCAAAATTGTCTATGAAACACTACAATCCATATTTATTGATCATCTGCTATAATTTTTCTAAAGGAATTAAATAAATAATATACTCAAACTTCCAGCATAGGTTTATAAGAAATTATGCAAAATAATGTGCAGAAATATTGGCGAAAGGCATATAACGTAACCTAGAAATGTTTTTCCAATGGAAATTGCTAACAAGGAAGTTCGGAATGGATAAAGAAATTAATAGACAATATAAACTACACCACTGTCTGTGAGCATTTCCATATGTTCTTCATTTCTGGTAATGTTTTTACAAAACCATAATCTCATCAAAAATTCTTGGTCAACCGTCTGCAAACTATCTGGGGTTTTTTTCGAAATCATCTTAGGGTGAATTTGTATTGGTGATATAAGCAATTCTTGAAACAAGTACTACTTATAACTTATTCATGATTTTGCTAATTGTGATGGCTTCAAGCAATGCTTCATACAGCATGCTTCTAACAAGTACTGTTTAATATGTTTTCACGTTCACAAAATAAGTGCTACTTTTCCTCACTAATATTGTAATCAAATAAGTATTGCCTATCCACGCTTATATAAGCTTTACTTAATCAAGTTTGCTCTCTTGGTGGCTGAAGTACTGGTTTTGGGTGTAAGGTATTGGTTATGTAAGAGATTCCTTCATTTACAATGATATTTCATCCTGTATAGTTGACAGAAATTCAGAGGTATTTAAAAATAATGAAGAGGCATAAAACATGCATGGAACAAAACATAAAAATAAAAATTTAACATAGTTACATAAACATAACCTCATTTCCTAACCTTAAAAAAAAATACCCTCTTATTGTGTTTTTGTTTCTTAAATAATTTTGTGCGAGAATTCTATATGTGGGAATTTTTTTTTATCTGTAAATTCAGTTTTAAAGTGAACTCGACATTACATTACGTTTACCTGCATTTTTTAATTACAAAGTTTAAGATAAGAAAATGTTTAAATCCAGCTATAGTAAGCCTACTTATAATGTAGGCCTACCTAGGCCTAATGAACGTTACACTCAGTAAAGCCTAACTGCAATATTTTTGTAAATCTTTGGTTATTAAGCTAACACGTAAATGAAGAAATTGTTGTACATAAAATCAGTGCCTATTAATTCTTTGACAAAACTACTGCAATGAACATGCTTCAAGCCCATGTGTTACAACCCTATGTAGGCTAAGTTACACTACGGTAACTAGCATGGGATGCAGTCAATCACATTTTTGGTATTTATAATAAAAGAACACTACATTTTTAGACAACAGCTGTAGGCTTACTGGTAGGACCTACTTATAAAACAAGCATAATATTCTTTTCACTGAAGTGAACAAACTTTTTCATCGCCTATAACCTAAACATTTTACAAGTGGTAGCTTGCCAGGTTTGAAGCTGACCGAAAGATAATTATAAGATCACAACATTCAGTTTTAGTACACAAGATCGTTACTTTCTTTCATCATACTTGAAAATCACAAATATGCTGAAAGTCAGTTTTGTGATAGGTTATGTTGTCAGTTTTTAGGCAAATCAAGTCCGACATAATTAGTGCAGTTTATAAACTTCCTGCAGCACGAAATGCTGTCAAGCACGTGTTCAGGGCGTATAATATAAGAGCATTATATTTTAAGTCAGTAACAGCCGCACTGTTAGGACCTTCTTGTAAAAACAAGCATTATATTAACTTCATTGAAAAAACTGACAAACATTAGGTGACTTGAAACCTCAACAATTTCCACCAAGCACAACGTGTACATAGCAATAATATTGTGGAAGCTTCACAGCTCTGAGTCTGATAAAGTGAATCATAAGATCACTACATTAAAATTTTATTACACTTTATCACTTCATTCACAAAAATTACATGTGCCTAAAGCCAGCTTTGTGATATGATTTTCTGTTGTCAGTTGGTAAGCAAAACAAGTTCGGCAATAGTTGGTGGCATTTATGAATTAAATTTCACCATAATTTTCATTTGTACGTTGAATATCAGCTGAAACGCAAGTCTTAACGACAAAGTATACGGCACGTTTTAATGTACTTTTTTTGTCGAGTAGTGAGTGTAATTTTTTTAATTTTTTACTATTAGCAAACTGCATATATACAAAAAATATGTTAACACATTAACTACAATGTTTTAGATTTCCGTATTGTTATTTAAATTTAAACATGTATAAAAATAAAATAAATATTTTAAAGGGGCATTGACAATCAAATGTAACCAAATATTCAATTTCACTGGATGACTGCTGTAAATAAAATAAAAGTTGAGTTGTGTCATTTTAGTGATACAGTACTTGTTTGGTTTCATACTTCATTAAGTGCAACTTGGCCTATATAAGTAGTGCGTGTTTAAGTATTACAGTACTTCATGAAGCAGAGGTCTATGAATTCATTGCTGAAATAAGTATCTAATGCTTGAAGAATAAGCATTATTTCACGAATTACTACTTATTTGTCAATCATGCGTGTGACTATGAATTCTGCCCTTAGACTTTTTATGAAATCTGTCCCATCATCTCCAAATATCAAAATATAAATCTGCCGTCATCAACCAAAAAATTTTTTTTCCCTGCATGCGTGCATTTATATGGTCACTGATTACACAAACTTGTTTCTATTCTAAGTCCTGATAATCTCTGTAATCGGTACCTCTTCTTGTGTTTAACTTAACTAATAGTTACCTACTTTTAACCCATTAACTTTTATCAGCAGGCTACTTGAGCAATATAAATTTTTGTTTAGCATTGATTAAAGCCTGACATTGAGAAACTGGCCCTAGGCGGAATCAGTGGTAAATATTTTATTAAAGTAAATTAAATACAAAATACAGAGAGGTCTGTATTATTTGTGTTTGTTTCAGTATTTTTGTATTTAAATACAAAAATATACAGACTTACTTTCTTGAATTCACTGCCAACCATACAGCGATTAATGCAACTATTGTTAGTGTTGAATTACATATGCAGCAATGGTTAGTGGTTTTTGTTCAAAGGTTAAATTGTTTATGCTTACAATATCCGAATGGACTAAATCAATATTTACAGGATGATATTACCATTGTGTTCCTACATGAAAATTCAAATATTCCAAAAATGTGGTTTACCATTGTTTTTCTCCGTGCCCTTCAGTTATTTAGAAAGTTGTCGTGAAATTGAAAGTTTAAATATCCTTTGCACTGTTATTCAACATGGAACACTAAGTAATAGTATCCAGTTACATTTCATGAAGACACATGCATAAACACATCTTATCATCCACCAAAGTAATATCTGCATTAATTTCAAGGACAGTCTGCAGTGTCAGTCTTAAATTGTTGTAATTGTATAAAAAATACGAAGTTAAAAATTTTTTTTTGTAAACATAATATTAATACCATTTGTAATGAAACTCACTAATTAGTTCTTCATTTAATGTATTGTAAACACTCTTTTCGTTCCATGAATAATTGCTGCAAACTATTTGCATTTTTCAAGCAATTTAAATCAGCTTTTCAATCACTAACGTAACCTTAACTGGAGTTGTGTTTTAAAAAATAGCTGTTGTTTTTGTTTGGTGTAATTTGTCATATAAAGTTTAAAGTTGCAGTCGTAGTAACACTGCGTATTTTCCTCTGTTGTTTTTATGGGATTCATATCTCGAATTAAGCTTACACGTGAGAGACAAGATGCAATGTAAGCAAAGCTTTATTGTGTAGGCCACTAGTGTAATCTGTTTATCGAGGGACTTGTATATAAATAGAGCAGCTTCAGTGCCTGTCTTAGATCCTGTGTAATGCCATGAGACACAAAATATTTAAGTCACTTTTGTTTACTAATATATGATTACTAATTTTTTTTTTGTTTTCATAAGATGTGTATGAGAATATGTACATAATGTAAGGGTTATTTATTTTAATGTTAAATAGCATCCTGTCTGTGTTGTGTCTCTGGTAGCATGAGTTTTGCGATTTTATAGCTTCCCAAGAGCATCACACATGTCGTTTTTAAACAGCGTAAAAGATGTCTGCTTCCTGTTTTTTACTGCTTCAGGCTGCACCAGACAGCAGGTGTCCACCATCGTGGTGGAGTGCTGTGATATCACCCACTGACAGTCTAAACATATATTCAGACTCTTACGAACTTGCTGCCGTAGTGAAAACAAGCACATTCACACAATAGTGCTGATCAGAGTTTTTCTTTACTGCAGTCAAGTTTTTGACATTTCTCACACTTGACACCCAAGTCATTGTAAAGACTGCAGTTAGTATTTTATTTATTCTACCTGCCTTCCAGGATAAAACACAACTATTATGTACATTCAGCATGCTATGAAGAAGATGAAAATTAATTTTTTGTTTGTGGACATCATTATATGTGGTTCGGGATAAAATTAGCACTTTTGTAACCATAGTTACTTTTTTCCTATTGGATTATTAATACTGTAGTTTTCTGCAACTTTTTAATACAAATAAACAAACCATCCTTAGTAACAACCACAGTTTATAGATTGTACCGTACTCACAAGTTTACTTTAAAGGTCATAATAAATATTAGTTTTTAATTGTTGCTTTAGACACGATGGTCACTTTATCATGAACCAACTTTCAAGCAGTGTTTCAATTGGTACTCTGTCCTCGAAATGAGCTGCTAAGTGACTTGCTAAAATATTATTTGATAGTTTGAAATTTTTAGTGAGTGACGAAGCTTGTTAATAAATTACAATAATTGGTATTTCAGTTAATATATTTTAAGTGACTAATTATGTGGTTATGAAATTTCCAAATGGTGTAAACAGCCTATGTAACTTTGACTCCCTGGCTATGGGGGCTAAAGCGAAGTGTATTTTGTGGATGTGTGTAAAAATTAATAGAGATGAAAACCATTTATGTGCATCCACCTTTTGTACACATTAAGATTAAAATTTTTTGTATGTGAATTGAAAGTGCTGATTGTATTACCATTTATGTTCTCTAATGTAAGTCAGGATCTAGACCAATGCAAGTATTTCCATTGCCTTAAAAATTGTGTGTGTCTGTTAGTAAAAATGCTGAATTGGCAACGTTGTGTGAAACTTGTTGTATAACATAAGCTATGAACTATTATGCTTCTTTCATATAATGTTAATTAAGGGTGTTAAGACTTGTAACAATTAATTTTTTTGTATTGGTGTCAAACACTGTTCAACTTTTACACATCTTCAAAATAAAAAAAAATTAGGCCCCATAGTTTTGGATACTGACTTTGTGTGTCTCATTATGAATTGTATTTCAGGAATGACTTATGCTCACAGTTGCCATTTCAGATGATCCTATAGTGAACTTTGCTTCAAATATTCCCCTCAAGTTCCATTGTTCCAGCAGGACAGTGTACCAGGTGCATGCATTAAGGTACCCGCACACTTGGGTGTGGCGGAGCATAGCGACTTTTTCCCCATGGTTTTCCCCATGCGAATAAATGGATCCCGCACACTTGGGCGAAGAGAAGCGGGTTGCAACGCGTGCTGCCGCGCCCAAGTGTGCCAAGCCGTGCCACGCTCCGCCGTGACCAAGTGTGCAGGCACCTTTAGTGTTGTCCTTCTTAATCCTTAATTTTTGTTTCTTAGATGAACAAACAGCTGCTTGTGCTTTTAGTAGTGTGATGAAATTTATCTCTGGTGTTAATCACATTCATGATTTCATAGGTGTAAATTATTTTAGTAGTAAATTAAACAAATGCTTTAGGTGTTTCCTTAATAAAATGTAATCTTTGTTTGGGTATAGGGTGGAAGCAGCAAAAAGAAACATAGCCGCTATGAAGACTACGTTGATGTGGGTGCAGGGTACGATGAAACAGACCCTTTCATTGACAACACAGATGCTGTGAGTATAACATGTTTATCTCCTCCGTTTGATATGTCCATAAGAATTCTGTGAAGTTCAGAATTCTTACATTATTTTAGTCACTTTAGGGTTCTTGAAAATTTTCAGAAATTAGTATTTTTAATGTTTGAAAATCATTGCATATGTATTGAACCTGAAAGTTACTAATAATATAATACTGGAACAATTAGTGCTTTAGTGTTTTCAACTTGATTTTGAATAAAATATGCTTAACTGCGTATTATATACAGTGGTAGTGGACAAAGTGCAGTTTTGATTTTGATAATCGGGTTCTGTTTGTGCTTTTAGAAATACTGTAGCAGTAATGTGTTAGTATGTTTGTATACATGTGATCATAATACTTACTTACCAGGAAATTTTTATTCATGATTTTTACTATGTAAGTACCGTTATACTGCTGATTATGAACTGTGTTACCACCAAATGTTCATATTTAATTATGCATAAAATTAGGTTGCTGAGCAAAACCTACCTAACCTCCAAGGTCTAGTAAGTTATTTAAATTTGTCATTTGTCAAGTGGGGTCAGTGACGAAAAATTTAAGATTAAAAAAAAATTCCCACTGGAATTTTCCTTGGATAATGATTGTACCTATGATATTTTGCATTAAATTTGGCAAAAATATGTGTCAATTAAGCGATGAAATACATTATTTTATTTTAGATCTTGGAACCTTTCTGTATTCTAGAAAAGTTTTCTGAATGATTTCTAACCCACATTTTCAAATTTGCTCTTTTAGGAGTATCATTGATAAAAAGTGGTTTGATGAATCGGAAACAGTGAAACTACAGGGAAGTAGTAATGTAGTGTTGTATTCCTTTAAAATATGTCTTTATTTTTAAAATAAACTAACTGCAACTTAAGAAGTTTTTTTTTTTTGGTTCTAAACATGTTGGGAAATATCATTACCCAAAGCAATCCAGGTAATATTATTACCCAAAGCAATCCAGTTTTTGTAGTGTTTTTTTTTTTTTTTGCGTTATGCTGTGAAGTTCTGTTGAGAAAATTAAGAACTGCAGTGATAAAATGTGAGTTGGGTTTCTGGATGTGTGTAGTAAAGCGATAGCAATAATGTAAAGAATTTGGGAAGGAATATGACTTATGTGCTGGATAGTAGATGTATTGTCCTAAATTGGCAACTAATAGTAAAAAGAGTTTGATGCAATGCTGCTAAATGTATGAGCATGCATGTATTTGTATTTTATTGTCCTCTATAACTAGGGTGTTACTATATTTCAAATGAAGTAAAAAAAATGAGGACATTTTGCTACAAGTCTAAAAGAAAAAACTATAAAAAAGTTTGGTAATACTGTAAATGGATTGACCGTTTTTACGAATATTTCTAGAAAACTGTTTAATTAAGCCGTCTCATATAAATTACTGCTAGCTTCTAAGGATTTGTTGTTACCACCATCTAAGATATCAAATTTCTCTCTAACAGTGCAGATGTAGTCTCTAATACAAAGAGGAATGTGCAGTAGAGCCCTATTTTACGAGAGCCAATAGTTCCGAGAATATCGACTGAAAATCGCTGGTGTCCCAAGATCAAAGCAGCCTAATTTTGGTTCTTAAAACATAAAAAATGTTAAGTTCAAACCTACCATGTTTTTTTTTTTGTTTTTTTGTTTTTTTTAAAGACTGTAAAACTAGTATTAATAATTAGTCGGACAGAGCAAGACACCCTTTCCTCATCAACGTTTGAAAAACTCATCGACCTTTTTAGGCTCTCAGACTGAACGATGCATCCCTCCCATTTCACAGCAGCAACAGTGGCATACTTGTTTTTCAACATCGAGAAGAGTGTTGAAGTTTCGATGTGCTGCTGCGGTACCTTGGACTTAGCTCCCTTGCTTTCTTCCACGTACTTTACGACCTTATACTTCTGTAAAATAGTGAAGACTTTACGCTCGTTTTCACTCAACTCGTTGAATCACAATAGTAGTCCAAGTTGTAACCGAAAAACGTAAGCAGGGGTTGTCAATAAATTCAAGCAAAAACCGAAAAATCAAAACCGTAATCAAAATTGGTAATACAATAAACACTGTGTAAAAAGGTTCTCAACAATAAATAGTCAGATCCAGTCACAATTCAAAGTCGAAGTCCAAAATGAAAAGCCAAAAATGGTCGTTTAGTAGCACTAGCACAAGATGTAACTGAAAGCTGAACAATGCATGAACAGACTAAACAATACTGCGAAGGTAACGATGACTTGCGGAGATGCAACATGAAATTAATCTTTCTATTGGGTATCCTTGGGACTAACCACAAAGGGAGAAAGGGCTTACAGTGTCAAACGTGAGCTATCATTGGACTTTATTGTTGCTATGCGTGGAGCATCTAGCAGATGTATGTGCAGATAAGGGATGCAGAGGGTGGTGTGGGATGAGAAGGGACCACCATGACAGTCACGTTTACGTACCGAAGCTGTACGTTCGCGTGATCACGTAAGGTTCAACATACCAATTTATTGGTTTATGTACAATTTTTGAGAATGCCATAGCAAAATTAATTTGTTTGGGACACAGGGGGGAACTTTAATTACATGTGAATTAATCAAATGTTAATGTAAAACCAATTATTAAAATTATGTTAGTTAAAAAATGTGCATTAACTATGATAGATATGTTGGATTCAAAAATTGAAGAAAAATTGTGAGGATTGACACTTAAGTACTACAACAGTTCTATGTGTTTTCCTTACCAGGGTTTTTGAACAGCTCTGAAACATCCCAGCATGCTGCCAACTGCTCGGACTTACGACTTGTAACCCACGACCTGAATTATTTTTAGCAAGTGCCTGGTGAAGTACCAACTTAGAATGTTTACAACGAGAACACATGATTTTTACTTACAGGTTGTCTGTAATAGTTTTGAATTTAACATTATTGATGCAATAAATGTTAATAACTGCATACAGTATATGGTGGTTAAATAACAAAAAATATATAAAATTGTTGCTCGCCTGCGTTCCCTCCCTGAGGTCCCCTGTCGAGGTCGAATACCCGGGTTAGTTGAGCATCTAAGACATGGGCTCAAGCAGGGACTTACATGTCTGTGTATCCAGAGAAGTGGGGTCCCGGAGTGAAGATACACACTGACAATCGTAGGCAGGGTGAAGGTGAGGGACTATTATCTTATGAAGGGGGTAGGTATCATCTCCCACTTACCTAGAATAGCTGTCTAAGCAGCTGTGCCTTGCTCTTGGATATCGACTTTGGTTTTGGCTCCTGTTGGGCCTCCTGACGGAGCTGGAGTACTCGTGGGTGAGGTTGACGCCCTTTCTCTGCGACTATTGGGTTTATACTGGTTGCGTAATTGCTTCAGAGCAATATAAGTCTCAAGAAGGATATTAAGATTTAGAGCATGAGTATTTGGGTAATCCTTCTCGAGTTAGAGCTAATCTTGACCCAGTGAGTGACTACCGAGTAAGCCAACAGGAAAAGCCCTAGTAATGATAGCACAGAGAAGGCGAATCTTTACATAAATAAAGGGGGAAAGGCATAAGTCACTTGCCTTAGATTGGCTATCACAGGTGTGCAAGTAGGTTTCATTAAAGGAGAAGACCATGTAAATTAGGTTTCAAAGAATGCGTATATTCACAACAGAACACGACACTTGATATTAGTTATACATCTGCATGGACATAGTACACGGGATTGATGATCAAGGTTTGGGTCTGTCCCAATTTGATACAAAGCTCCACAATGGTTCGACACAAGATACAATAAAGTTTGCAACATGAGATAAGGCTTAAG
>PNEQ01022202.1:0-11895 GCA_003012365.1 Medauroidea extradentata
AACTTTGTTCAAGCTCTCGTCAAATGAGATGGTAAAAAAAGGGCACAATTTTACTTGATCTGCAAGGTTGCACTGAAAAAATGGACCTAGGCCATACGTAACTACATAGGACAGCTTATCCTTATGCATTTTAAAATTTTGTGCTACTACACTGTCTGGGAACATGAGTGGGAAGAGGTCACTACTTGCACCTCCAGTCTTAGCAGAAGAATGACTCATAACTTTGTGAAGTGCCCAAAAAATTTCAGCTTTTGTGACCTCGTCTCTTAACAAAAACTGTTGCAAACCTGTAGGCCTGCTTCCACATGGCACTACTGAAGCAGATGACTGTTGGACATTATCCGGTAACGCAAACACCGTTTCTTTTTCAGTGTTCGGGACCGTAACACAAACTGGGGCTAGACTCGTTTCTGAAACACTACACCTTTGGTCCGGAAGGTTTGTTTCAGTCAGAGAAACGCCACTTTTTGAAGCAGAACTTTCTCTTTCGTTTGAACGAGGAAAATTTATTACTGTCTGCTTACTACTGAGAAGTTGATTCATTAATTTTGCGTGATGTTTTCCACTCTCGTGAACCTTAACACTGTTCACACCACCATGAGCAATGTCAAACTCGGCGCAACAAACACTGCAAAAAGCACGATGTTTGTCATTTACGGGCCGTAACCATTTTTTCCACTGCCCTGCGAATGGTAAATTGTACCAATTTGCTTGAAATCGGCACTTCCCCGGTATTATTGGCAATGGCAGCTACTGTATTAACACTACCAAACAATAACAAAACCGTTGCAGTGACGTATTTTTTAACGCGAACATGAAACGAATCACTAAAAAAATATGTTAGCAGTACTATTGCATGTCAAAACTATGACATTTTACACAAACTTGTGAAATAATAATCACCAATTCTTGCACGCACGGAAACAAACATCCACGCAGACGCCTAAAATGGCTACCGCTATATCACAGAATAGTTCGACTGCGATTGATATCTGAACGAGTGTACATCTCGACTGCGATCGATACCTCGTCTTGCATGCTGTCGCCGTGTGACGAGATGATTTACAAACACAAAACCACAGCAAATTTTCAGATTTTCGTGACTACTACTTCAATAATGTGACTTTTCGTGACTTCCGTGAGCACCCCCTTAAAAACTTGACTTTTTCGTGACTTTCAGGATTATCGTGACCGGTAGACACCCTGACTTGGTGATTGGACGCGAAGGTCGCGTGAGTGTTCTCCTCCGCCCAAATGTGCCTGTCACGAGAAGTCAACATAAAATCTCTTGTGAATCGCGCCTCATCGGTAAACAATACGATGCGTGGAAAACATGGCTGTACTGCATATCGTTGTAGACACCACTGCACGAACTGTAGCCGTTGTGGATAATCTTCAGCATTCAAATGGTAGTTTCTGTTGGCGATATGGATGGAGCAGCTGCTCATTTATAACTCTCCACACATTCACATGTCCAGTGCGGACTACATGCGCCACTTGACGGGTGCTAGTAGATGGCACGTCATCAAACCTCCGCAGCACTTCCTGCTCAAAGTTAGGTGTACGTACCGACCTAGGACGGCCTGCCTTTGGCCGGAACACCTGTAACATGTACAGTATTGGAACAGTGATGTCCCAATGTACAATAATGTATGTGATTTAACATGATAATAGTACTGTGCAACTCATGTACTCATCGTGAATGTTCCCTCTTCGCGAAGCCTCCTATCAATACTTGTAAACGTAGAATAATGTGGTACACGTCTGTTCGGATACTTGTCTCTGTACATACGCACTGCTGCTCTACTATTACACTGTGCAGCTCCATACACTAGGTGCATGTCTGCCATCTCAGACCATGTAAAACGATCCATTTTGTTACACAACCACGTGCGTGTCCTCACTCTGTTCACAATACTGCGGTATGTTTCGCTGAGTAAATGTCAGAACATATCACATGGAACATCAGGACAAAGACCCTCCACTTGACGGTAGCGTGTGTTTAGCTCAACTCCACAGTGTGGTAAGCGGTTATGACGGACAATAAATTCGTCTTCCCTGTTGTGTCACCACAATTCGCGCCACCATGTTCGGATATTAGAGAAGTACTGTGGACAGTTCATAATGAGGATGTTTTGAGACACGTGTAACGGCGTCATGATGTGGACATGACGCAGAGCATGTAATGAATGCACATTTCATACATTTTGTTGCTATGTTCACGCACTTTACGGCATTTATCAATAGAAACATTTAATACCACTCTCTGGAGCCTTGTCCTGTTGATATACACAATCATCATTTCATGGGTGTTGTACTAGTTGCCTACCTGCCGGGTTTTAAACACATAACTGGTTTCTTTAGGACATTCAACATTGTTTAACTACACTTAAACACTAAGGTGCTCTTGATAACTCCTTTTAAAAACAGTAGTCGTCATGTTTATACGAGGTTTTATTTGTTTGTCACATACGTAGTAAAATCCTGACACATTTTCTCGTGTTTTTATAAAATCAAGTAAACCATACCTCAAGATAACACGTCTTCACTACGGTTAAATTAAACATTACAAGATCAAATACTCTGACGTAATTGTTTGTCATATGTTGGTATATTTCGTGTCACTTCAATGTGGCAGACGAATGCCATAATGCACTGTACCGCCGCACATAGCATACGGTCTTGATGATCGTTTTGAACTTAAATGGTGTCTCCTACACACTTCCAACAAGAGGACCTTTTTTGTTATGCATGTCATGCTCGCCAAGTATTCGTCCTCAAATACATCCATATCTAGACAGTGCAAAAATTTGACGACATACAATGGTGGTCACCCCTGTGATTTGCATAATGGCGGATGCTAGAACGAGCATTTTCTGTGGGATTACAGATCTCGATAACATGAAACACTGTTCTGGGTTTTGTCCTTTCATCGCATGTGGTTTCCGATTTTTCGAGAAAAAACTATTTCTAATTTCAATTTTAAAGGGCTTATTGCTCCCGTACTATTCGGTTTAGGTACTATGTGTCCTATATGTTTTCTGCTTCATTTTTCATTAGGTATTTATTAGCTGCCAAAGTTTCATGGTCGAATTTAGAAATATCCTGTGTGTGTGTGTGTGTGTATGTGTGTATATCAGTTTCACCAACCTCTGTTAAGCAAGGGGATTAACAGAAGATTTCACAAGTTAAATTGTAACTTAAATATAAACACGTGGTAATGTTTTTGCTAATGTGCAACGGAAAGATACAAACTGGCTGAAAATATAAATTAAACAGGGCTTTTGTTTTAAGAACTCGCATTATCACAAACCGTATGGAGAAGTTTTTTTTTTCCTTTTGCAAGTTAAACTAAATTTGCAATGTTGGGAAAGTTGCATACAGTAGAACCCCTATATTACACTTTCTAAGGGACAATTGAAAAATGGTGTAAATGAAGGGAAAGTGTAAATTGAGGGAAACAACAAAAACTGTAACAAAACATCTATTAATTAAAATTTTTTACAAGTAAATTCATAATTGCAGGACAGATGAAATATGTAAACTCAAAAAGCATAGATTAAGAAAAGATGTGTTGCATACTACTAACATTGATTAAATTGCCCCTTCTGTTTTTAAAACTTTTTGTACACATACATAATACAGTCTACATTTTTCTCTCCATTAAAATTTCCTCCTTTTTAAACAATATCAACATTTAATTTGTAATTTGAGGGAAAAATATTGATGGCTTCATAAAAAAATAAATGTAAATCAGGGGAAGCAAGTATCAACTAAAGTGTAAATGGCAGGAATACAATACATTGTTAGCATAGGGAAAATAATGGGAACCAGAAAAAAATGGAAGGGGAAAGTGTAATTCAGGGGAATGTAAAATCGGGGTTCTACTGTATGTACATGAAGGCGCAGACAATACCTTGCAACAGTTGTACAACAATGTGTGTATTATGACAGGTGAACATAATTGACATAATAGTTGCTGATCAGATGTACTCTGATAATATTGTTAAATATAATTTTGTTTTCAAAGAAGACAAGAGTACTTTTAAACTACAATTAATACAAAACTAACATTAATTCTTTAAGTTGAAAGTTTTTTTACAGCAAACTTTACTGGCTACATTGCTGAGACGCACAGTATAATATTACTTGTTTCCATGAAATGCAAAGCAATTTCTCAATACATGCAAATCACACGACCTTTGAGTTAAAATTATGATAATTAACAGGAAAAGAAAGTACAGCAATTAAGAAAAAGGGATGGGGGGGTGAAAGACATTACATTCAGAGCACTGAGCTCAAATCATTTACCGGCTACCACTGACAAAAAGCTATGATGGAAAAAAAAATCTTGCAAAGGACAATTACACATATGAAATACTTTGTCATAGCAAAGAAATTCAGATTACACATTTGCCAAACACATAACGTAAAACCTCGTTTAATGGCAAATCAAAAAATAACCACAGGAAATTTTTTGAAAGCCATGCCACTTACATGCATGATGAAAAAAAAAAGAGCAAGACCAGATTTATCAGAAATCCATGAGAGCATATAAAATGTGGTAAATTACAATGATGTACCAGATATTATGTAACTTTCTTCAATTGTTAGTCCACTACATCCTTTTATTAAAACACTGAAATATATTTGTTCATGCTCTCTTTATGAATGTGTGCTGGGTCCGCACACCCTTCCTCGACTTATGCGAAGACTCGATCAATGTGTATTGTTCATAAGACTCTGCAGATGGTTAGCAATATTTACAGTGTGAATTTAGAGCTGCGTTGTGTTGGTACACAACGTAATTTGACAGCACACGAGGCAGTTCGGTATTTGTTAATTATCGGCTATCAGCAATTAATCTGTATTATTTTCCGCAGCTACGTTTTGAACACTTTCGTGCAAACAGAAGCTTTTACGTACCTTCTACTTGTAATAGTTTGGAACATTTACGACACAGTTTGTAAACATGATGTACTATCTTCGCCATAGACTTAAGCTGTGAACTAGAGACTCAGGTGCAGATAGTGCAGCTAGCCTCGCGCTACACTAGCGCACTCAAGCGATTGTTCCCAAACATCAAAAAAATATTGCCAAGAGCAATAATAATTATTTTTCTTGTTAAATTGTGAATTTAAGAAAAGAGTTGCATAATTATTGTATTGTACTTTTTTTTTAAATATCAGGTTTTCAAATAATTGTGTTTTCTTGACTGTAGTTGTTTTTCCGCCATGTTGTAAGGACTATGTTTCTGGTTATATTCCTGCTCGCTTTTGGTATTTATGCCCGTGATTTTTAGTATGTATGTGTTCAGTCGGTTTCCAGTGTACGTAAGTGTTACTCTTGTCTTTCGTCATTGTAAATATGGAATGGTTCGTTATGCTGCAGGACTTGTAATTGATTAGATTTGGGCACCTTGTTTAATTCATTGTTTGGGTTTTTCTTGAGTTGAAGTCCTGTAGCATAATGACCCAAATCCTAGTGTCTCGTTTGTATTTTCGTTTGTTATTTATGCTCTTGATCAGTAAATTTAAAGAAACTTTCACGTTTGTTTCTTTTACAGTTTTTAACTTTTACTAAACTTCTGAATTTTTTCAGTAATTAAAGAAAGGGAGAGACAGACGTTAAATCTTACAGTTTAGTTTTGTTGGTATCCTAATTCATAACTATTGGCATGTAATTTTGAAGAGTACAATCTGGCTGAGACAGTACATTATTGCAAACATTCAACTTGGTTCAAATTAACTAATGGTAATGTGATTGAATAATTTTCATGCACCTTTATCTGCCCACTTTATGAGACTGTATGGGACTCGGTAGGATATGCTAGTGTTTGTGTGTGTATTTAGGGGCGTGTGTCCTCGTGGTTTATGCAAGTATTTTGGGGCGTGTGTGCCGACGGTTCTGTGATAGGGTTGTCTACTGAGGTATGGGACTCAGCATTTATTAAGTTAGTTTCCTATAACGATAGGGCTAGCTAATGTGTAATGTTTGTGTTTGTATTTGTCCTACACTACACCCTTTTCAGTAATCATGACTAGGGCTTCTTTTGATTCATACTGTTCAAATTAACTTCATGCTTCTTGCACTCCTTTTAATAGCAATTGGTAAATTAATGTTCAGTGATATTAACTTTGTGTTTTGTATCTTCTGTTGGCAATTTATTGAGTTTGTAAAATGTTTAAGGTTATGATATCTTTTGTTGTGATGTTTTGATTTTGAACAAATCCCTGTTGGGATTAAACCCTGAACTCTTTGATGTTTTCCTTGACGTTAAAGCTACTTTTACCTTTTTATATGATCAGAATTTCATGTGATCTTGCCTGGAGCTTTGCTGATTAACAGTTTAGGTATGTTGCTTTACCAGGATTATGGAGGTTATGACATCCTGTTACATTTGGATTAAGGATCAACCTTGCCAAAGCATTCTCACAAGTAATAGGGATTCGCAACCCACGTTCTTCCTTCTGTGTAATTGTTACTGTCATCATTAGTGAGGTGCTAACCCATATTATGGGGTGGTTGGTACTAAAATTATCTTTGAATATGCCAAACATAGACAGCTTTGTGATTGGATGTAAAAAAAATTGTTGGATTAGTGGTCACAAATATTATTTTCTACGTTTTTACTTTATTTTCTGTTCTTTTTCTCTTTCTGTTCGAATCTACGATGATTAAAATGGATTAATGGAAGACTGATAATGTGCCCAGCTAGCTAAAGAAAACTCACATTTCTGATTATGAAACAATTGCCGATGAACCCACACACCTCGGGTTGGAGATTCCGTTGACGTTGAACTACTTTGACTTAGTTAGCGAAACAATTAAGTATTTTCTACAGTGTTAAAAAGATAGTTGATGGAGTTGAGTTATTTGGGAAATGGCCACGACTACCCGGAAGTCCACTCGACTGGTGTCCCCTAAGTACTACGCTGTCCACCGCCCCGTAGTTTGACGACGACAAAGAAATTATTTCTTTCTCATAGGATTTAAACACGTGTTGCTTGCTTGCTTACATATTCGCATCTCCCAGCAGCATCCCGAGTACTCCTCTGTTAGTTAGCCTCGCGTCTCATCCCCAACCCCAAGCACAAGGAGGTGACGAAGATCCTCTCCTCTCAACCAACCAGAGAGAGGCACCCTACTTCCAGCGAATGCGTGAGTCCGCTATTAACGGCCTACGTTTATTACACAAAACCAAGTTTTACATTTTAACATCACTAAAATACGTAAATAATCTTTTTACTATTGAATTTTTTTGGCATCTCTTAGTTAATAAATTATTACACAAAGTACCTAGTTACCAGTGTGCTGGAGAAGGCGGGGGAAGAAAGAGCGGAAAGAAAGAGAGAGAACGAAAGAAAGAAGGACGGGGGGGCAAGGGCTATTCTTTTGGCTCTAGGACCATGTGTGGCGTTTTAGCTGGCCTCCCAGGTTGCCAGTTTGACAGGTACTTACTAACAAAAATTATAATAAACGTATGTGAACTTATGCTAATTACATTGAACTGGACAGGCCACACAGATCTACTAGCATTTGTCAGGAGGTGAAATATCACGCTAAGGATAAAGACTAGGAGTGTCAAGAACAAGACTAGCAGTGCTTAAAAAGGAATCTCTGTTTAAATTGTGCGCAGTGAGTGAGTGCTCCTGTGGTGTTTCCCCACCCCTCCGCCTATGGTTGGATACTCGAACTTCGTCGATCTTTGACATCCGTCGACCGTTTCCGTGCCTCCCCTCCCTTCTTCCGGCCGTCTGCCGGGTTGAGTGTGCTAGCTTGAGTCATTTGTCACTCGTGCTCCATCCGATGTGTTGCTCCGGCCTTCTCGTGGCTGACATGGCACCAATGTTTCATCTGTTTGTTCTTGGTAAGTTTTAGTTTCATTTGTTTTAGTTTATGCCTCGGTTTATTTCTTGCATTCAATATCTCGTTAATCCTGCTTGCTCGGTGCCATTTCGGCCACGAGGGGATCCTTTCCCTTTTGAACCTTTGCCATTCAATTCAGCCACTGTATTGGATTTATTAAAGAATGTCAAATGAACGTTTATGTACGGAATGCCGTTGTGCATCATAGCATCATAATTTGTATTTGCTAGCCTGTAAGTATTGTTGATAAATGTACCTGAATTTGAGCATGTTGTTATATACTAATTATTAGTAGTACCGTTGCCCCATCCTGTGAACAGAGGCGTTGCCAGAGTTTGTGCAGTGGGGTGAGAAAGGGATAATTGGCCCTAGCGTGTCGCTGTTGACGTGTCCATGTGATACTGGCATACAGCACTTGTGCTGTTAGTTTATTATAATTGAGCGCTGTACGTCTGAGTGAGACGGGCTCAATTTCCTGCGCGACTCTGCTGGTGCTGTTTATGCCTATGCAGTTTGCATTGTAGTTTAACGTAATAGTGCGCAATTACTGGTAACGTTCGCAGACGTAGTGGCAAATGGTATGGTGATATGTTTTTTTTATTTTACTCAGTTTTGACTTATTGTACAGTATTTTTTTAGCGTCATGGCTATGGCCGGAGTACCCGAATTCGTACTACAGTACGTTTATTTTCAGCTTTGTGATTATTTAACGAGTGCTGGCGTTGAATTTGAGAGAAGCGAGAATGTCACGGCCTTGCGCATACAAGTAATGGTCGTTAATAATAATAATCTGGGAGGCTTGGATGACGACGATGACGGACCTGTGTTAGCTCGACAGACGATGGTAATGGAGCGAATAAATTTTATACCTCTGTTAACAGTGGTAGAGCCCGACTCTGTTTTACGTTTTTTATTGTCTGCTGATACAATATATTAAGGCCTACGATGTGTGAACTGTGAAGGGTTCTTTTTGACGTGTTTATCGACTCCTTTAGGTGAACAAGCCGGCAGTGTGACGGTGCACGTTATTCTATTGGCGGCACGCTACGAGGCGTTTAAGGCGCAGTTGTTAGAGAGTGTTGGGGGAGCGTCGGGGTGGTAGTGGGCAAAGCAGCGATACATCGATAGATTCCAAAAACCTGACGAATCTGTGGTGTACGTCAGCGATATTTTGAATTGTGCCCGAGCAATGAATTTAAAACGGTTGGTGCCTAAACTGGTGCAGGGCATTGTGGATCGTTGGTCGCCAGGTGCTCGCGTGCATCGCTTCATGTGATCAACTCCCACGGACGTAGAAGGCCTGCGTCAGTTGGCCCTTGAGATCGACCGTCACATGGCCTTGGAGGCGGAATTTTATCGTCAGGTAAAGATGGATTCTGGACCTTCTGCTGTGGCTCATGTCGACCCTGCCTAGGCTGTTGTTGCCTCAGTTGATCGGGTGCCAGGGGGTGTTGTCGCAGTCTGCTATAGACCGCAGTTCCGACACCGTGCTCTTGAGCGGCAATCAGAGGGGGGGCTTCGAACAGTCGTTTTCCGGCCAGAGATATGACTACTGACCGAGCAAGATCTCAGCGCCCCATTACATTGAGGTGCCCTAATTGCTGTGAGCACGGTCATGTCCTGGCTGACTGTCGACTACCTAGTGTAAGCCATGGGTCGCAGGCGTGTTTCCGTTATGATAGGAGGGGACACACTAGGTCACTGTGTTCGGGAAACTGAGCAACGCCGCCCCTCCACATGTCGAGCATATGCGGCATATTGTTTCCCATGTGACGCGTCGTAATTCATTAGTATCTGTGTGGTTGTACGGGCTTTCACGTGCCACCCTGTTAGACACTGGTGCTTCTCACTGTTTTGTTCGCGAACAATTTTGGGTGCTGTTGTAGCGCAAGGATCCGCGGATAGTTTCTCGGCTGGACGACCGGTTAGCACTACAAGTATGCGTGGCGACAGGCCAAGTTGTGGAATGTCATCGTTCGGTGTTGTTACATTTCAAGGTCAATTGGTTTTCTTGGAAGCATCGGTTCTGGCTAGTTCCAGGCTTAATTGCAGATGTGGTTTTAGGGGCGGATTTTTTGTTTCGCGCACGTGGTGTGGTAGATGTCCATGGTCGGCAGCTGGTTTTTAAGTTTGCTCCTGATTCCCCGTGCCCCTTGCATTCTTTGGCTATGCCAGTTTCAGCCTTGCTAGGCCATATGGCCACGACTAGTTCTGCGCAAAATGACGATATTGATCCGGTTCTGCACGAATATTCCGACGTGATTACAACACGTATGGGTCAGTGTGATGTCCTGCCGTACAAATTTTCAGTTGTGGATGATGTTCCTGTTCGCGTCCCGTTCTACACGTATAGCCCCCCTAAGTTGGCAATGATGCGGGACATCGTGGACAAGATGTTGCGCGAAGAAGTAATATCACCTTCAACTTTGGACATGCCAGTCCGGCGTTTTTGGTAAAGAAGAAGGGCGACGGTTACTGGATTGTGACGGACATGTCTAAAGTAAATGCAAAAATCTTTCTGGATCAATTCCCTGCTCCCACTATCAACGCTGCCCTCCCAGCATGAAAGCTTGTTTGTATTCGGTCACTGACTTGAACGTCAGCTTCTACCAATGCCTTTTGCACCTCGACTGCCGGAAGTATACGGCATTTTGTACACTGAGGGCGTAGTTTGAATTTAACTGTATCCCTATGGGAGTGAAGTTCGGGATGCAAGCATTGTCTAGGGTTCTAGACGCAAGCATTGTCTATCTAGGGTTCTAGACCACGTCCTCGCCAATTTGAAGTTCCAGTGCGTCTACAATTACATAAACGATATCATAGTTTATAGCGCCAACGTGACTGAGCACTTGGGTCACTTGCACCTGGTCCTTGAACGTTTGCGCAGAGCTGGGCTCATTGTCAATCCAGCCAAGGTCACCTGGGCTGCATCGTCCGTAAATTTCTTAGGGTACATCGTGCCAGAGGGCAGGTTGTTGATGGATCCGGAGCGTGTTCCCCCAGTAGTTGATTTTCCTAGGCCAAAGAGCGTGCGTGATGTGTCACGGTTCTTGGGTCTGTTGGGATACTATTCCCCTTTCGTTTCCCATTTTTCTGAGATAGCTGCGCCTTTAAACCTTTTGAAGCGGAAAAATTTTGACTTTGTCTGGGGAAACGAACAGCAGGTGAGCTTTGAAAAGCTTAAGGTTGCCTTAGCTAATGCCACTGCCCTGCACATGGCCGACTTCGATCTGCGGTTCGTTTTGCACGTGGACACTTCTAGTTCAGCCCTAGGTGCGTCACTGAGTCAATGGAGACATGGGACGCTGTGCCCTGTTGGTTTTGCGAGTCGCACATGCGAGTCGCACACTCTCAGATGGGGAGCGACGTCTCAGCTCCTTTGAAAAGGAGACTCTGGCGTGCGTGTGGGGTACTGCCAAATTTGATACTTTCCTTAGCGGTGTTGAGTTTGACTTGTGCACCGACAACCAGGCGGTTTCGTGGTTGCTGAGTCACTCAAACGATTTCTGTAAGTTTGGGAGATGGGCTTTTCGACTAATGAGATTTCGGTTTGTCATTCAGCATGTGCCCGGTTCGAGCAACGCAGCTGCAGACGCGTTGTCTCGAATGTTCGATCCAGACGACTACGAAGTCAAGCCTTCGGGTTCTTCGTCCTCAGCCATGTTGAGTGCAGCTTTCACTACCAGTGAAGGTTTCTACGTGTGACTACGCGATGTGCAGGCCGAGGATCCTAATTGTCAAAGACTTGTTCTGGACGTTCAGAGCGGTGAGGATGTGCCGTATGTCATCAGTGACAGTCTGTTACACCACGTGGGGCGAAGTGGGTGGGCGTGTAGCACTACAAGCAAGGCCGAGGGAAAGTGGTCCTGGGGGGCCGGTTGTGATGACGACGCGTTCTATGAATTGGCTGCTGACGAGATATAAAAGGCCTGACGACGACGCCGAGAGTCAGTTCATGCCTCGCCGAGGTCGGGAAGAGGTGGATAGCTGGAATTTGCGAACCGTACTGTCATTGGTAAGATGCCT
>PNEQ01022203.1:0-11896 GCA_003012365.1 Medauroidea extradentata
ATTCGAATCGCCTCGTCGCCAATGTTGAGTACCGGAACCCCCTGTGGGGTATCGCGTAACACACGAAGTCCTCAGCTCATAACTCGCACGGACGGAGGGCCCACACACGATCACTGCTTGTTGTTATGGAAGTTCCCGCCATACTGGGCGGACAATCTGTAATTCGTGGTAATGCCAACCTAACCTAGAGTACACTACAGATATATCGTCGGTTTACTGCCAAAAGTGACAAAGTCAAAATGAGATAAAAGTTAAGAAATTCTAGGAATATGTATATGTTGTTCACGAACAATTGCCCAAGTTTAAAGTCTATTCGTCGTTTCGTACTGTTGTGTCACAGTATAGTAACATACATTTGTGTTAATATCTACAATTCAATACTGTTTTTAAACGAAATAGCATTTATGACTTAATCACTTTTGGCAGTATACCGACGATATTTCAGCTGATGTTGTAGACGAACCTAAGTGGAAAGCGAACTGCAATTTCACCCGTTTTAAACGACTACATGTAAATTGCACTAATTTGATCTGCCTTGTAGTTTTTGTGTGTCAGAAATGAACGTTCGCACGCAGCTTTTAACAGAATTCCAGCCCAGACCTCCCGGAATTTAGACCTGAGTGACAAACAACTGCGTCACGTAACGTCGAAATAATTCATGAAAATAAGATTTATTGAAAAAAAATAAAATAAAATATCTGTGTCCTGGGTTCATAGAGGTTGTACAACACCACGTCTCGATAGGTTACTGTAGAGTGAAACTCCTGTGTAAGTTGTTTCTCGCTGCTCGTTCCTGCTTTTCGGATCGTCTGCTTTGATTATTGATCAGTAAATTTCGAAAAACCTTTGAATCACGTTTTAGAATACTTTATTGGTATCTCGTGGACGTAAAAAACACAACATTAGCCCGCTGGGTTCAAGATATATCGACGATTAATTGAAAACGCTTTTCACCACTTTTCACCCCTTTTCACGTTCTTAAGTGGCGAATTTCGAAAATTCCAGAAATTACTTTTTAGATATTTGAGTTACCATCAATCCTAAATAAAAATCACGTCGCTATATAAAAACTATCGGATCGATATATATCGAATGTGAGTCGAAAACTTATATTACCCCATTTTTAACAAGTTTAGGGCCGAATTCGGAAAATATATTTTAAATGGTAGTTGGGATATTTACAAAAGCACCAATTTAAAGCGAAGAGCACTTCGATATCACGATTGATTCGATAGATATGGAAGAATAATCGAAAACACATTTCACGGATTTTCACCCCTTTAAATAAAGAATTTCGAAACGTCTTTGAGTCCTGTCATAGACATTTGTAAAAGTAACCAATTAAAGTTAAAATCACGGCGATATTCAATTGTGTTTCAAAGATATAGACGATTCATTAAAAACACATTTTGCCCCTTTTTACTGCCTAGGGGTCGAATTAAAAAAAAACCTAAAACTGCTTTTTGGGTATTTACGTAAGCAATATTTTGAAGTGAATATCATCTATCTATCCCGAAGGGTTCGGTAGATATCGATAGTTGATTGGAAACACATTTAAGGTCTTTTCAGCCCCTTAAAAGTTGAACTTCGAAAAATCCTTAAATTGGCTAATATGCATTTTTACGAGTGTCCTATTAAAGTAAAAATCATCATGATTGGCCGTCGGGTTCGAACTCTATCGACGTTTCTTTGGTAACATATTTCATCCCTTTTCACCCCCTTAGAGGTCGAATTTCGAAAAATCCCTTCTTAGTGCTCGTCTACGACATGAAGGGAACCCCCACAAAAATTTCACGATTCTAGGTCCAGTGGTTTGAGCTGCAGTTTGATATGTCAGTCAGTCAGTCAGTCATTCAGTCAGTCAGTCTTTCGAAGTACAACCAATCTCCCTCCGCCCTAATCTGGTGTTTTGCACATTATAGACCTCTTTCAGAGAGCGGCAGATAGCCGGCGAACAACCATTCGCCACCAAGTTTCAACTTTTTGGGGAATTGCAGGTGAATGACGGCCAGACCTCATTCGGCGAATCACCAGCTGTTATGTAGAGACCAGTTATGAAAAATGGCGAGATATTTTAACGAATTCATGCGGCACATGGATGAAGTTGTCAACTATTATGAATAAATAGACGACCAAAGACATGCGCGACTACCCAAAATATATATTAGGAACATGGAAGTTCCCTTTTCAACTGCAGTTCATCTCTGCGCGATACATCGCAAGCATTACATTCTGCAGTGATTTTCTTCCACATTTCCTTTTGTTGTAGTTGGACACGGAGTCAGTTTTCTTATTTGTAGTTATGTTTTTGTATTTTTTATCAGGTCAAAAAAATTGCTTTTTCCTTAGGAGTGTATCGCACTGTCGAATTTTTACCTTCCATACTCAAACTTTTCCGCGGCTTCCTTCAATCACTTCGAATATCTCACGTGTGCCCCACTACAAAGACAACAAAATTGTTTACAGACAAGGAAAACATAATCGAAACGATTTTATTTTTAAAGTTAGGTGTGTTCATAACAGTGGTCTACGAGCACTTGAGTCTATGTTCGCTAATGAAAATGAGGCTGTGTTGCCAAATTTTATGAAGGAGAACTATCCAACTCCCTTTCAGCCGGCCATCTCCTGGCGATCCATCGGCAGACAACTGTAGTGTAGGAAGGTTGGAAGACCGCCAGCGAACTGCTGCGCGAATAAAGGCCAGGTGCTTGCCAGCAAGCCTTCGGAGGACGTTTATTATTACGGGCCTTAGTGGGATGGATGGCATTCGAATCCCTTTATTGCTAGTGCTATCTATGTAAATCATGTTTTACTACATCGAGGGTGTATCTTTAGTTCTGTTATCTATGGGTCTCGGTGAAATGTCAACAATTTCCAGCAGACGAAATCCTTGTATTGTTTGAGGTTATGTTACGCGATGTTAATATAAATCACATAGGACATGTTATGTTTAATGAACATATACATATAGGAAATTCATTACGTGAAATTAAAAATGTTTGTAATGAAGTTGCTCAAATAGTCAGTATCGCTTAAACAACGTGTGTTACTGTTTTTATGTTTCGAGTCAAATTTATTCACTTTTGATTGCAAATCAGTTTTAAACCCACAATCTCTTTATTTATATATGCCACAATAAAACAAACAGAGATAATTAAATGTACCCAATGGTCATATTCAGTAAAAACAAAAATATAAAAACAACGACCAGATTTCGAAGGTACGGGATGTGTGGGTGCGACAGTAGATGTGAGTGTGGTATCCCTTGGTAATGGAGGCATGAAGAGATGCATCAGCATCTCTTGTGAGAATTCGGAAACTAAGCCAAAATGTGGCATCCACTAGAGAGCACTTTCTGTGGATCCTTAAATCTAAGGGATCCTTTAAGCAGGTCAGGGGCAACACAAGGTAAAATGCAGTTATACTCCATTTCATATAAGTTTGGATAAATCTGACAGCAACTTATGGGCAGTAATTTGTAAAATTTTGTGATTTGTGGCACTACATATAAAAAAAATTTTTCAGTACAAATGGTGAAATGGACATCTCAGGTTCACTTTAGAGCCACGGATGTCTTACATCGTGCAACAAATCACAAAATATTAATAATTATTGCTCATAAGTTGATGTCTCATTTATCCAAACTTATATGAAACAGTGAGAGTTGTGTTACACACTGTCTGGCAACGAGAACAACCTAAATGTAGGTTAGAATGTGTTGGTAGACTTGGAAGTCAACAAAATTAAGATTAATGTAAGCAAAACTAAGGTAGTGAAGTTTACAATGAAGAGAGTAATGAGCAGGATTAAATATATGTGTGATTAACAAGAGATACAGGAAGTGACGATACAGGTAGCTAGGAGTGGTGCTATAGGGTCACTTTTGGTGGAGAAATCAGGTAGCAAGAATGGTTATGAAGGAGAGGACACTGGAAATGCTGGGAAGGGTACTGTGAGGTGAAGGAAAAGGCAAAATTTGCAATGGCTCGAACAGTGTTGGAGTGTGCTGGGACCAATGTTTGGAGGTTGATGTGCAAGAGCTGGAGAAGGTGCAAAGATTGGCAGCGAGATGTGTGAAAGGTAGGTAGTGAAAGGCAGGGGAAAGATGGAGTGGAATAAGTTAAGTACAGGGCCGACGCGACCATATAGGCGAACTAGGACCGCCTAGGGCGCCAAGAAGCTGAGGATGGCGACATGGCATGACAATCACAATCAATACTTGACGACTTGGGGCGACAGTGACAGCAGACTTCCTGAGTTCAGCAGTGGGACGAAGGAGAGACAATAACTATGTAACATCCCTTTCTCGTGGTATTAGACCTTTTTTTCTCAGAACCATGAACATCTTTCAAACAATAACCAAAATCAAGATGCCAGCTTTGGCTCCTACACGATGGGAGATGGGACTGGGAGATGCAAAGTATCACCAGTAGGTACACTATCGTCGCAATATGGCCGCGGAACTAGGTGCCGATCACCACTGATGTCAGCCTCTTTGTCTTGCATCTCCTGTAGTGTCAGTTTTAATTTTGAAGAGAATGTGCATCAAATTTCCTCCATATTTGAAACACATTTACATTTTACTTCATGACCTGCTAAAACCATTTTAACCTCCTCAGTGCTTTATTTGAGTTTACATATTTCAGCAACATTATGGCAAGATACACGTGACTATGAAGACGTGACATTATCGTAAAATCGAACAGGTTTGGTTGAAATTATCTTACCAAGCATTGTTAGTTAAATTACAGTCAATTTATTGTAGGTTGCACAATGCACATAAAATTTTAAAATAAAGACATGATTAAAGACACACCTACTCGACTTCTTCTACATAAAAACATTATATTCCCTATTTCCTGGAAATTCATGACTATTCCAGTTCTTACTTCAAGTTGTACCACTTCTAGGTACAAAGGGAACACAGGTTCGTGAGCGAGGATGCACAAACTACCAAAGCGAAGGCACACACAATTATAGTCTGGTACATCATTATTATTATAAATTCAATATACAAAGGGAAAGATACAGGTGAGCGACTCAACAAATGAAAATTTAAATGTTCAAAAGATCCAAGTATACACTCGTCGGCTCTCGATAATCACGCCATTACAGTCCAAACTAACAGCGGTGTAATGAAACATGGACGACACGCGAATTACCGAACTGAGGAATGATCCACAGCATGAATGAACGCAAAAGAAATAATAATAAAAACTTAAACTCACTGAAGCGAAGGCTAGTTGTCGGGAGGCCGGCGATGTCGATGCTCCAAAGGCTGAACGAAGAGTAACACAAGTCAGCTGGGGAGCCGACCACACGACCAAGGTAGGGGGGGATGGATGAAGGTTAAGAGTGGGTAGAAGGGAGGGAGGCACTACAGTCTCCGAACGGGCACGAAGGCGCCCGAACCCCGATGGCGAGGTGCGCGAGATTCAAAAGTCCATCTCGCACCGAGTGTACTCGCCACAGAATTCTCATAGACAGTTCATACGTCGAAGAAGACACATACTGGTCACTGCACCAGTACAACCCCCTCCCCTAAACCTCCATAATTGAAGGAGAGAGGGGGAATGAAGACACCAGTCGACATTCAGGGGAAACACCCACAGGAATCATGTGAGCACTCAGTGCCACCTTCTGCGGGGTCCGGGTCTTCATTCATCAATCTTGGATGAGGCGTAGACGGGGTCGCCTGGTCCGGAGAGTCCTCAATCAGGAAAGGGTGATGGACAGGGATAGCGCGCTTAAGGCTGCAGAATGACCCTCCATGACGCAATGACCATGAAAACAAATGAACAACATTGAATTCCTTCGTCCACAAAATTATTTCCTGAAAATCAAGGTGCTCATTAAAAACAACACCCAAAGCATTACATCAAAATCACAACAGTAAGCTGATAACACTCAAGACCTTAAATCTATAATATAAAAATCCAAACTTGATTACATTAAAACATATAATATCCTTGAAATACAGATGCTAAACAATAAGAATTAAACATAATTAAGTTAAAATATACCTCAGCACATAACGTAACTGAATACAAAATGCATACTTAAAACTATAAATAATCATGATATAGAAGATTACAAATCCCTCAAGTACATTAATAATGGAAGACACAATAATGAATGTAAGCCGACTTAACCTTATGGTATCACTTAAGTGCATGCACTAATACCCAGTCAGAAGAAAGGCCTTCATAATCAGTCACGTCAAATTTGGGATAGGAGAACAAACCCGAGACCCAGCCAGGAAACATACACAAACAAGAAACCACTACAAACACAAATCTAACCCACACCTCATATCTACAACCACAAAACCACAAACATACACACACACCTACACTAACACACGACAAAGACAACACTACACAATGACCCTCATCCCAGCCCTCGGACGATCCTGAGATCCAGTAGGGGAAGGAAGACGGCTTCGGCCCGAAGCTCTCTTATTCCAGGTATGTAGACACCTGCGAACACTCAAAAACCACTGATCGGAATCATTAGGAGCATGTTTGAGATAACTCACACGACCCTTCCGAATGGAACACCCAGAGAGATGGTCCACAAGCAACATAGTATTGGGGCTGAGGAGGCGAGAAATGCGAAACTGACCCAAGAATTGCAACAGCAATTTGCTACCGAGGTCACGGGCCTTCGAAGGCAAGGCAAAAGATTTACGGAACACAAGCTGGCCTGCCTCAAAGTCTGAAGGGACTCGCTGAGCATTAACACGGGCCTGAAGGCAACTTCGAGCCTCATACAAGTTTCCCAAAGCACGTGCACACAGCAACTCACGTTCTGCATTTGAAAGAGGGAGTGTGGGAGAAGGGACTCTCCAAACATTCAATAGAGAATGTAACATTTCACGCCCCAAAAGGACACGCGCGGGCGAAATCTTGGAAGATCCATGAGGGGTCGAATAGAATCCAAGGTGAACCAACTCCAGATCTACATCCCAATCTTTCTGATTGGCGTGATACAGAGCTGACAAGGCAGATTTCAGGTTACGGTTGAACCTTTCAACCTGATTCCCACAAGGGAAATAGGGGCTGGATGTATAGTGGCGAATGGCCCACCTAAAGCACATATCCTTGAAACCCATCGAAGTGAAGTACGGAGTATTATCCGTAACCAGGTTCACCGAGGGACACAAGGAAACACATAACCGCTCCGACAAAGAGTGCACAATCGTCGAACTCTTCACATTCCTAAGGGCCATCAGAATGACGAACTTACTAAATACGTCCAGGACTATCAAAATATACAGATTTCCTCTGGACGAGAACACTAAGGGACTAAAAATACCTCACAGTGCAAGGTTTCCCAGTTGTTCTCAACCTGATCCACAGAATAAAGACTGACCCAAGAGTTCTAGGCTGCTTTAGCTCGGGAACATAAGTCATACTTGCGCACATTCTTGTACATTCCCTGCCAATAAAAACGATGACATAACTTGTAGAGGGTCCCAGCACAACCAAGATGACCGCCAAAGGAGGCGCAAAGCGGAAAATAGACAGTACGACCAAACGTTGCAAACTCCCTCTATGCCCAACATAATGCACGAATCTGTGTAACACACGAAAGGGAAGAGAATCTCCCTGTGCCACCTTCGACACAATATCCGTACACTCAGGATCCTCATCCTGTCCCTACTGCAGTCGGGAATAAAAAACACTCGACGTGGTGATTGAGGAACACAATCCTGTAAGTTCATCGGGATCGCAAATGTAATCCTCTGGGGAGTATATATACGACAGCGCGTCCGCTACCACGTTACTCGCTCCAGAGATATGCTTTATGACGAACCGATAGCGCAGCAGCCGAAAGCCCACTGACCCAACTTATTCAAATTGCTGGAATGGCTTAACAGCAAAGACACTGCCTGATTGTCCGTCCAAAGATCGAACTCGACGGCACTCAAAAAAGAATCGAGTTTACTGGTGCCCCACACACACACAAGAGCCTCCTTCTCGAAGGCACTGAGTTTTCGCTCTCGCTTGGACAGCGTGCTGCTGGCAAAAGCTACCGGTACCACCCCGCCATCACGCCACTGCCCTAAGTAGGCTCGCAAAGCGACGCTAGAAGCATCGACTTGCAAAACAAAGCGAAGATCCAAATCTGCCAAATGCAAAGCGGGTACAGTAACCAAACTTACCTTCAAAGCCTCAAAGCTCTTCTCCTGAGTCTCTCCCCAAACAAAGGTAACGTTCTTGCATTTCAGTGAGTTCAAAGGCGCCGCTAATTCGGCAAAGTGTGGAACAAACCGGGCATAATAACCCATCAGGCCAATAAATCTGGACACCCCTTTCACCGACTTAGGCCACGGAAAATTAACAATCGGACTGACCCGGCTCGGGTCCATGACCAAAAGACCATCAGACACCACATAGCCGAGAAATTTCACCGACGATGAAGCCCAAGTGACCTTGACTGGGTTAACAGTGAAACCTGCACACCTCAAGTGTCCCAGAACCTCACGCAAATGCCCTAGGTGTTCCTCAAAGGAATTGCTGTACACGATAATGTTGTAAATTTAATTATAGACGAACTTAAATTTAATTTCAGATAACACGTGATCAAGGACACGGGATAAGGCCTGGGTGTTGAAGCATGCTCCCAAGGGAATCCTATTGAATCAATACTGAGCCCAAGGAGTACAAAACACAGTATACTGACGACAGTCAGTATGAAGCAAACACTGGTAGAAGCAGGCATTAAGATCGATAATATAAAACACAGAAGCCTTACCCAAATGCAGAAGGGTGGAATCAACCATTGGAGCAGGAACGGATCCAAATGGACCTTTTTATTCACTTCCGTTATGTCGGTAACAAGTCGGAAGCCACTACCCTCGCCTTTTCCCACAAGAAAAGCCGGACAAGCATAATCAGATGTCGATGGAGATATGACACCATCAGATAACAGCTTATCGACGATACTTCGCATAATCTCCAACTTCAGAGGACTATACCTAAAATGCGAAACTCGTACGGGAATGTCATCAGTCACTCCAAATTTGTACGGCATGACATCACAACCTCATATGCGCGGAGTAATCACGTCATCAAACTCTGACAACAGTGCCCGCACTACTTGTTCCTTTGTTGCGTCAACCATGGTGACCCGGCCAAGCTGGACATCGGCTGTTCTCACACATGAAATCAAAGGACACAGAGTCGATGGGGCAAAAGCGAAACACAATTGGTGCGCATGCACATCCACAATGGCACCTACATGCCCCAAAAAATCCAGACCGAAGATGACATTGGCCACTAGATTGTCCATCACCCAAAACACAAACGTCCAGAAAAAACGTACAATCTTTAAGTGCAAGTTTACAAAATGCTTACACCGAACAACGCCGCTGTATGCGATGTACGCCGTCAACCCGACTGACTCGTCTACGTGAACCACCAAACTTGGCATTCTCTCCATCAAAACAGACAGGAAACTGCCACCAACAAAAGAATGAGATGAGCCAGTGTCAACCAGCACAGCCCGCTGTTCACCATAACACTACACCTGCACCAAGCAGTCAGGGTGCACTGAGATACTTTTACACTGTCTGCCCTTTGTCGCATGCTCCCGAAGGGCAGAACCTAGTTTTTTGGACATCCAGACCTTAAGTGCCCAGGACGACCACACCTGAAACACAGTCGCTCACCGCTCAGAAATCTCGGCACCGGGCACGCTGACAAAACGTGCCCCGACCCACTACAATTACTACACCAAGGTAAAGAACAGTGTTTTGGAGCTTCCCCCGAAAACGAAGATTCTATCATAGTTCCTATTGCAGCGACTCGGGAACACGCACCAACGTTTACAGGTGCAGTTGGACTAGAAGTATTATAATTAAAAGAAACTAACTGCGATGCAACCGGAGGAGCTAAGTGATAATTCCCGCTCGAGCTGCAATTCCCGTTTAATTTCCAACACCAAAACACGGAAATATCTCAAACGTGCAAGGTGGAGGTCGACCAAATCGATGACGATGCGTCTCAGGACTTAAGTGGTCCATAATGGTTCTGACAAACATATCCTCGGACCGAGTGACGTTCATCGCGCGGGCGTAATGCCGCACGTCTTGCACAAAATCTACTGCTGTCTCATTAGGACGTTGAAACCTATCAACAAAACACCTCTTCATCTGTGACCATACTCCAGAAGGAGCAGTTACCTCCAACAAACGAGCCTTCAAGGTGATATACGTCCCACCAGAATGCATGACAAAACCCAACGTCGATGCAGGACTCCCCGTCACACGCGAAGGCAAACACATCAGGAACAATGCCTCGTCCGAAACAGAAAAATTATAATAAATAGTATCTACAGTGACTAAAAAATGCAGCATGGCCTCAACCTGGACGACGCGCAACACCTCGGCCCTATTAAATCGCGTAATTATAACCTTCTGCGCCACCATCACCGGACCATCCAACGCACACCCTGGACCGACAGAGAGAACAGAAATAACGTAAATAAGGGCCCGTATGCAAAGCGCTGTCATGTCTTCGGACTCGACGAAAAACACGCCAGTGTCACGCTAATAATCACATAATTCATGATACGTGTAACGAAATATGAAGTCACCCATGCCTGCATCGTGTGCCATAGCAAGAAAACTATGCGAAACAACTGATAGAAAATGCACACCCGAACTCGAGACTCGAACCCGAGCAGAGTCGCGAAGTTAAATTGTACCACTTCTAGGTACAAAGGGAACACAGGTTCGTGAGCGAGGATGCACAAACTAACTACCAAAGCAAAGGCACACACAATTATAGTCTGGTAACATCATTATTATTATAAATTCTATATACAAAGGGAAAAATACAGGTGAGCGACTCAACACAATTAAAATTTAAATGTTCAAAGGTCCAAGTATACATTCGTCTGCCTCTCGACAATCACGCCATTACAGTCCAAACTAACAGCGGTGTAATGAAACGCAGACGACATTACCGTACTGGGGAAGGATCCACAGCAGGAATGAACACAAAAGAAATAATAACGTAAACTTAAACTCACCGAAGCGAAGGCTAGCTGTCGGGAGGCCGGCGATGTTGAAGCTCCAAAGGCTGGACGATGAGTAACACGTCAGCTGAGGAGCCGACCACATGACCAGGGCAGGGAGGGTGGAAGAAGGTTAGGCGAGGGTAGAAGGGAGGGAGGCACGACAGTCTCCGAATGGGCACAAAGGCGCCCGAACCTTGACGGCGAGGCACGCGAGATTCAAAAGTCCGCCTCGCACCGAGTGTACTCGCCACAGAATTCTCACAGACAGTTCATTCGTCGAAGAAGATGCGTACTGGTCACAGCACCAGTACAAAGTCATGGGGTAAATTAATCGCGAGTGTGGTATAGATACTGATGAATACATAATGCTGGTTATATTACATTGTTGTTGGGGCGAGAGGGAAGTGTGCTTAATGTCTTGTCGACAACTCACATTGCTTGGGATTTCAAATTATATTCACATGTAATTGCTCCGTAACTATTCAAGCTCGATTCAGTTCTGAGTGATATCATTTTGGGTACTCTGAAATTTAAATATATTGTGTCGGGAATATACGGAAAACTGATTTTATGTTTGTATTTTTTTGGAGGGGCGAATTCAGGTGTTTCGCTTATGGTGCCAGCCCTGCGTAAGTGTAGGCCATATGTATTGTTACAAGTTTGAGACATAAACTTTATATGTGGGCAATTCCCATGAGTTCTTTGGGATAGAGGTCTTATAATTACAAATAAAAGAGTTAAATTAAGTACTGGATTTAATAGCTCACAAAGCTACGAAATACACAAAACAGTAATCAACTAGAACTCTCACAACACAATTAGTTATGCACACAATTACTACTGTGTCACAGACACGTTAATTAACTTT
>PNEQ01022204.1:0-11891 GCA_003012365.1 Medauroidea extradentata
ACAAATGACAACCACAACCCTCTGATTGGCTAAAATTTCCAACTTGCAGCACTCCTTCCACAGAAAATAGCACCGGGCCAAAAATGAAATCCTCCACGAAAACGGCCAGCGTTCTGCCATACCTTCCACAGAACCTTCCACAGCACCTGCCACAGCAGCTTCCATGGAAGAAACTTCCATCGTGGCACACGGGCTTTATAGAGCTCTACCGGAGAACGGTTTTCCCGACGGCGAACGTTCTCTGTGTTTTGCTGGATGAGATCGAGAGGTCTGCCAGCAGACATACAGCCTCCTATAGCACGAAAATGGCGACAATTCCGGCGAGGTTATGAGGCACATCGAAAAAATTCCTAAATTTTATGATGAAATTGGAGAGGAAAGACCGACGAATTTACCATAAATATAAATAATAAACTTGGCAAAGCTGTTTAATTTGTATTTCATGTGAAAATTTTAAATTCAGCAGTTCAGCATTGTTTGTAAACAAGGTAGTGAACATCAAATCGAATGTACACCTGCGTTATTGATATTTTTGATTGCCGAACGTTTACTTGATTTGTTCTTCAAAAATGTTTCATGTATGGTTATTTTGAAGTAAATACGATTTTGAGATTCGTCCAGGAACCCTTAACATGTGTATTACCTAATAAACTAGAAGACAACAACATTTTTTGTACTACCTACTGTGCATCAACCGACAGTAATTTATAAGCATTTTTACTGCATACATGAATTAAAAATTCTGAAATAATGAAACTTAAATTGGTGTGAATGTATACATTTGTTTGCTGGATAATCTACCAGTAATGTTTTGACAACTTAGGCCTACATTCTTTAACGAGGCTGCATTAATTTAATAAATTTTCATACACGAACTTTCCTCAGAGGGGTTCGATTATTTGAAACACATATCTTGTAAATGTAGATTAAGGTAGTTTATTTATTTACTAAGCCACCCTTAGATTCCATTTTTTGAGCAAATAAGATGCTCAGGAATGTTGGTGTTGTCAACGATTGATTACACTATTGAACATGAAGAATACAGAAAAGAAACACATAGTAAAAACAAGAAAAGCATACACAATTTGAATAAATAATTTAAGTGCTTATCAGCAATATAAACGTCCTCTGAAGGCTTGCCCGCAAGCCCCTGGCCTTTATTCGCGCAGCAGTTCGCTGGCGGTCTTCCACCCTTCCTACACTATAGTTGTCTGTCGATGGATCGCCAGGAGATCACCGGCTGAAACGGAGTTGGATGGTTCTCCTTCATAAAATTTGGCAACAAAGCCTCATTTTTAGCAGTGAACATAGACTCAAGTGCTCAAAGACCACTGTTATAAACACACCTAACTTTACAAATAAAATCGTTTCGATTTTGTTTTCCTTGTCTGTAAACAATTTTGTTGTCTTTGTGGTGGGACACACGTGAGATATTCGAAGTGATTGAAGGAAGCCGTGGAAAAGTTTGACTATGGAAGGTAAAAATTCGGTAATGCGATACACTCCTAACGAAAAAGCAATTTTTTTGGACCTGATAAAAAATACAAAAACATAACTACAAATAAGAAAATTGACTCTGTGTTCAACTACAAGAAAAGGAAATGTGGAAGAAAATCACTGCAGAATGTAATGCTTGCGATGTATCGCACATAGATGAACTGCAGTTGAAAAGGGATCTTCCATGTCCCTAATATATATTTCGGGTAGTCGCGCATGTCTTTGGTCATCTATTTATTCATAATAGTTGACAACTTCATCCATGTGCCGCATGAATTCGTCAAAATTCCTCGCCATTTTTCATAATTGGTCTCTACATAACAGCTGGTGATTCGCCGAATGAGGTCTGGCCGTCATTCGCCTGCAATCTCCCAAAAAGTGGAAACTGGGTGGCGAATGGTTGTTCGCCGGCTATCCGCCACTCTCTGAAAGAGGTCTATAATGTACAAAACTCCAGATTAGGGTGGAGGGAGATTGGTTGTACTTCGAAAGACGTTTATAATTACAGGCCACAGTTAGTTGTTGCTTCAGGATGATGAATACAGAAATAATCACAAAATGGTTTTAAGATTTTTCGAAATTCGAACTCTCAGTACTGTGCAGTGGACATATGTGTTTTTCAATGAAAGACCGATTTTGATTCGACAGAACGGACATGCATCGTGATTTGCACTTAAATTGGATACTTATACAAATGTCTGATATGTGAATTTAAAATATTTTAAAATTCTACACCCAAATGGGTGAAAAAGAACAAAATTTAATTTTTCCATCAACCGACGACATCCATCTAACCAGTTGAGCAATTGAGGTGTTGTTCACGTCAGAGTGATGCTAACGTAGGTAAGTATTTAAAAATTATATGTTAGTTACTTTACTTTGTAAGATAACGTGATTATTAATAATAAAACGTAGTTTGTAAACATTCAAGGCAGACGATCCAAAAAGCAAGTACGAGCAGCGAGAAGTAACTTATACATAAGTTTCACTCTACAGTATCATAACGAGACGTGGTGTTGTACAACTTCTATGAGCCCAGGATATGAATGTTTTATTTTGTAAATAAAATTTTACTGTCATAAATTATTTCGACATTCTGATCTACGTTTCGGGAAGTTCTGGGCTCGAATTCCGTTAAATGTTGCATGCGAACGTTGAATTCGGACACACAAAAACTACAAGGCAGATCGAATCAGTGCAATTTACATGTAGCCGTTTAAAATGGGTAAAATGGATTATACAGTTCATTTTCCACTTATGTGCCTCGACAATATCAGTAACATATATCATCTCACTAATCTCAAGGTTGGGGCACCAAATTCGTTTTTGCGAAACATTTTCCCACTAAAACTTTCTAATGGCATTAAGATTCAAGGGAATATTGTGCATATATGTAACTGAAGGCACAGTCACCAACGGTTGTGCATATGGTAAACTGATGTTTTCTTTCGATTAACTACTTACCTTTAGGTATCTGTAATTAACCCACAACGAAAAATTTGCAGAGCTTTAAATAAGGTCCATATGAAATGTTTGTTAGTGGCAGGGGCAAATTTTAAACTGCTTTTCGCGTGGACAGCTAGCTACTTATCCTGCTGCAGATTTAGTTTAACTAGCTGCTTGAACATTTTAACACTTGATGATTGAAGTATTAATCTCGTGTAGAAAGAGGTTTTTTCGTTAAAGTAAATATTATCAGTTACGAATAATACTCGTGAGCAAAGCTGCAGGGGTATAAGTATTGAACAATAACTATTAAAAACACCACGTTCTTGTTAATGACATGCATTTAGTACAGATACATATATTCCGTTCCTTATTGTTTCATTAAATTATTCACTTTCTTTTAATAAAGCTTATAGGAAAAAAAAGGAGGGGTTGATATTGAAATCTCGCTCATGATTTGTTTTCTAATACGAGTTACGAGGGCCTCGTTGGATAGTTGTCAATTGATTATCGATAGCTTGCTGGCAGAAGCAAAATATTGACTGAATTAACCAAATCGACACTGTACTGAAAACTCACCGACACTGCCAATCAGAGTTCATATTGGCATCGACATAACGACGATTGACAATCTGCATTCAGCTGGAACACTCATGTTCAACTTACTTGTGAATACAATGTGCTGCTGTCAACACCCACTGTGAGTATATAAGTACGCCACCACACCAGTGTCCGATGTAGCCATGTTTGGGATGTAGAAGTTCTAATGACACCTAAAACAGAGGCAGAAGTACCTAATCAACTAATCTTTAAAAAAAATGAGGATGCTTATGCATGGTAGGCATATTTATACATAACTCACACACATGTTAATAGGCCATACTGCATTAGAAAACTTCAAATATATATAAACACACAGGGTGGGGCTGAACTCTATCGATGAACTTCGGTAGATGGTTCGTCATAGAAACGAGATCGTGTGTGTGTGTATATATATATATATATATATATATATATATATATATATATATATATATATATATATATATATATATATGTGTGTGTGTGTGTGTGTGTGTGTGTGTGTGTGTGTGTGTCGTGTCCGGGGATCATGGGAATGACTGGTTGCATAAAAGTTTCTAGGTGAGCGGAAAATTATGATAATCGGCGCCGGCTAGTCGGATGGCTCAGACTAACATATCGTAATTCTTGTATAATATTTGATTTACATGACACATAAGATATTCTATTCCTAATGTGAATAATCAATATTGATAGAGTAGTTGAACCAGTTGTTTGTTTTGCAAGGAATGCTGCCGAAATTAAGATTACATATCTGAATTTCTGGATATTGCATTTTTAAAGTATGAAGTGAAAGTCAGAAAAAAACTCCAATTGCAACCCCTGTACACGAAAAATATATAGGCACTACACACATTATTTAATTAATGTAGTGTACATTTTTTATTTAATAATTCCTACTGTTTTTTTTTTTTTTTTTTTTTTTTTTTTTTTTTTTTTTTTTTAGAAATGGCACTGTAAATTTTTCATTTTTGTTTTATGTGGGAATGTTATTTAATAATAATTTACAACAAAAACGGTGTCCTGAGCTACTTAGCTGAATCAGACGTTTTCACGATATAAACTAAAATCACATTTCAATAACATGATTAAAGCAGTGGTCGCGGAGAGGGGTAACAGATCCGGATATCTCCGATGAAATTGATGTTACGTGCCTCACACGACAGTTACAAGTGAAGAGAGTATTTTACCCAGTTGCGCTAGTTCGTTAGGGAGAACGAACAATCGGTAAGCACTGTTTCATTTTAGGATCATGTGGCCGATAGCCAAGGTGTTCCGTTCAGTTCCCTCCAGCTCAGTGCCGATACTTGCGCAGGGGAATTTAGCATTCCCCACTCCCGATGCACAGCAATATACACTCGCCAAGAATATTGGGCACCTGGATGCCCTTATGTAAGTATACAGTAGTAGCACAGGAATGTGCGTGTTCAGTGTGTCGCACCCTTAAGGCCGAGAATTGGTCAGACAATAAATAACACACTTATGTTCAATATCATTATTGCAGAAAACACCATACATCCAAACGTACACTAAAATTGCAGGGTAGTTAAGTGGATCCGACACTGAACACAGGCCATGAGAGCGACAGAAATTAATAATATTATAAGTTAACCCCTGGGTATGATGAAGGGCAGAGGTCGAGGGGCATCTCTGGGCAAAGAAGTTATGCGAAAGTGTTCCAAGTTAAGACAATGACTATTGATATGCTAAAGATCTGACAAAGAGCGGATGGTGCCCGTAGCGACGCAGAGTAGATTGCCTCATAATACTGTGAACCGCCAACTGACGAGTGCTTGCCATGCGACCTGTATCGTATAGCAAAAGTGCAGCACACACCCATCGAGAAAACAAAACCCTCAAAAGGCATATTGGGCAAGAGCTCACAACACTTTAAATACTATTTCTTGCTGAGAAATGTTCGAAAAGGTATTCTGAGAAAAATTTTTATGTAACATCTGGAGTAATTAGCTCATTTTCTTATAAACATGAGTACATGTTAAATAACGTAACTTAAATTATGTATCACAGCAAATGAATACAGAGAAAAACTGAACTTTGTTTAACATTAATGGATTTTAAATAATAAAAATATAGTAATTTAATAGGGCACACACAGCAAAGTTGGCTGCATGGGCGAGTCCACTACAGCTGCCTGGCACAGGAGCGTTTCTATGACATTTTAGGTTCTACGTGAAATTTTCTTCTTACTACACTACTTACACAAAGCAAGGTTACCCCTGGCCTTCAATCAATGCAGTCTCTTGGCAGCGTGACCTCCGTTCTGTAATGCACATCTAAGCACTGAAATTATTTCTGTTTACTAAAGTAATTATTATGTGACTTCTGGTAAACGGGGCACTTAGCGACCATGTGGTGGACATTCATGTGAGCTGACTCACATTCTGATGTCTCCCGATACGACGTGCATGGCATCTAGATGTCGCTGCCTCTTGGAAGCATGCCGCTCCCATACTCGGGGGTGGTCCTGTCACCCCGGCCCGTTCTGTAACAGTTGGCTTGGTGCGCTCGACGGGCTGTAGTAGAAAGGGGACGTGGAACAGTCCGTGTTAAACATACCCCCTAGGTGCTCAGCTGTCACCACGATGCCACTGTTACCTTAGCAGCAGGGGAAAATCCACTGACCTGTTGTCCACGCTCGGAGTTGGTACCTCACTGTCTGCGGTGCTTGATGTCTGCGCGGCACCTCTGCTGTCAGGGATGACAGGGCATCTGTGTGCAGTTGAAGTACCAGGGGTCATCCAACGACCTGGATGCGCTGATCGATTGGGGGTCTGTGCCGCCAGGAGGCAGCCATGGAGCTGGGTCCTGGACAGCCATGGCAGTGAGGGGTGGTGTGTGGGACCAGTCTTCCACCTCATGCAGTGCTGGTGTCGGGCTGGCACCTGAGTCGTACAGTCTGATAACCTGCATCTAGCCAGAGGGGCCTAACATGAACGAGCCGTACAGAGACCGGCACCCCGGTGCCATTCCATGGGTTCGGCTTTGGTCTGCTTAGGCAGGTGGCATCTCGAAGCTGGGTGTCGAGGCACACACGACTGTGTGTAGATGCGCCATGACTCCTTAGTTACTTGTATCGGGTGAACATACCGGCCCTTATTCACTGGTGTCACCTTCTCCTCACGCCAGTCGCTGACTATTGCCATAGGCAGCGTTGTCCGATTCGTGAACAGGAGCCTTATACACAGTGGGATTGCTGTCTCCTGTACAAGGAGTGACAAGTTGCATTGAACCTTGTGGACTTTTTCGGGGAGGCGTTGGGGTGCCTAGCATCTCTGTGTCTCTGCTGTCCGCAATTTGTAGGTCATCGGAGTGTACTTTGGAGACCCTCCCATTGTTACGTCAGATGAGGTAGGTTGTCCTGCCACAGGCTCGCACGACCCTGTGAGGTCCACTCCATTTTGCCGCAAAGCCTGCGCAGAAGAGCTGTTTGCATGTGGAGAGGGGATGTGCCTTTGCATAGGCATGGTGCACTGACTGGAGTTGTTAAGTTGGCCTTTCTGTGGACTTGAGCCAATGTTGCGCATAGTGCTACTGATTCTCTTTATGGCAGAATATCTCACACCTCTTTGCGGCTCTCACAGCAGTGTTTGCTTACCCCTCCTCATCCATCGTAACACTGTGGTACTCGCTTGGCAGTTTTAGGTTACAACCCAGGAGGGCTGCAGCTGGTGATTTGCCTGTCGCAGCATTGACCCGACACGGAAATGTAAACTGGGCTGCTGGCAGATGTTCGACTCAGGGAGTTGCATCTTCAGGTCTTAATTCGTGCACTATGTGGGGTGTGCACATGGGTAATACACTGGTGTTGTGTGGTGGTAGATGGCCCACTTCTTACATGCGTCCCTCCACTTGTTACCTGTGAACTGCATTCTGTTATGGTGAGCAACAATTTGGAGTACCCCCACTCTGAATAGAACTCAGTGTCGTGATTGTGGCCAAGGACATTAACTGTAGTGCTCCGAATAGCATATGCTTCAGTCCACTTGGAGAACATGTTGGTCACAACAAGAATGAATCGTCCTCTGCCCATGAGATCCAAAGCAATGGATTCAAATGGTGTCTTGCAGTGGACAAACATTCAGTCGTGCATAGAACAATCCAGTTTTCGTACTTCCCTTTCCACATTGTGAAAATTTCCATACGGGGGTGCCATTGGAAACACATGGTGGTCGCGAAATTGTGTGGGTACCATAACGGTAACAGCATCTTCACGTGGCATTGATGGTTTACTGGTTGGTCAGGTAAAGGTTCATAACACTGGTTGCACACATGACCAATGGCTCTGTACCTGCTGTGGTAGGCAAAAGCACGAAAGCATGCTCGGCATGGACTGCCAGCTGTTTCTTGCGAGGTTCCTGACCTCTCGGCACAGCAAACTCCCTTCGTGCTGCACAGGAGGGAGGTAGCCCCAGCGATCGATAGCCTGCAGAGGGGAAGGCTGTCCTTGGCACATGTGTGTTGCCACCCCATGGCCGGGAAAAGGTGTGTGAGGGGGTATACCTTGGAATTCGGAAACAAGATGCCCAACTTCGTGCATGCTCACTGTCTCATACCTCACAATGGCATCCTTGTGGCTTTTTGGCATGCTAGATGACTGTTCCCTCACTGCACACTTCATGTCTGTCTTGGTGCGCCTAAATCACTCTTAGTAATGTCACGAAACTAGACGACAATTTAGTCCTTATAAATGCCCCTTAAGTTGGGCGACAAATTGACACGAGCAGGGGTCGTGGAAAGGAGTAAACAGACCCTGATATCTCTGGTGAAATCGACGTTGCATGCCTCACATGACAGTGACATGCAAAGAGAGTATTTTACCTGGTGATGCCAGTTCGTTAGGGAGAACAAACACTTGGAGAGCACTGCTTCATCTCAGGATCATGTGGCCGACAGCCAAGGCATTCCGTTCTGTTCCCTCCTGCTCAGCATCGATACTTACGCATGGGAATATAGGTGTTCCCCACTCCCGATGTACAGCAATAGACACTCGCCAGGAATACTAGGCACGAGGACTCCCTTACGTAAGTAAACAGTAGTAGCACAGGAATGTGTTTTTGGAGGGACTCGCACCCTTAAGACCGAGGAGCGGAAAGACAATAAATAACACGTACACTTAGTTAAGTGGGTCCGAATCTAAGCCCATCCGGTGGGCAACAGAGAACAAAGGACATACTGGTAAGGGTGACAGAAATCAATAATAAGTGATGTTAAGCCCCCGGGCATGATGAGTTGCAGGAGTCGAGGGGCATCTCCAGGCACAGAATTTATGTGAAAGTGTTCTAAGTTAGGACAATGACTGTTGATCCGACAAAGAGAGGATGGTGCCCGTAGCGATGCAGAGTCAACTGCCTCGTAATGCTGTGAACCGCCAACTGAAGAGTGCTTGTCACACGACCTGCATCGTCTAGCGAAAGCACGGCAAACACCCATCGAGAACACAAAACCCTCAAAAGACATAATGGGCAAGATCCCAAACCACTTTAAATACAATTTCTTGCTTATTAATGTTCTACAAGGTATTCTGAAAGTGTTTTGTGAGATCTGGAGTAATTGGCACTTTTCTTATAAACATAGTTGAGTGGTAACTAATGTAAGAGGAGATACATATGACAATGAAAGAACAAATTAATACAGAGAAATACTGAACTAGGTTTAACATTAGCGAGTTTCAAAGGATTTAAATTTAATTATTAATAGGGAACATGCAGCAAAGTTGGCTGCATGGGTGAGTCCACGACCGCAGCCTGACATAGGGGTGTTTCTAGGACACTTTAGGTTATACACGAAATTTTCTACTTACTAAACTACTGGCACAAAACAAGGTTCAAAAAATGTATTCTTTGGTAGCATGACACCCATTACTGTAATGCACTTCTAAGCTATGAAATGAGCGTTGTTTACTTAAGTGATTATTACTTGACTTCTGGTGAACAGGGCACTTAGCTACCATATGCTGGATGTTTATGTAGGCTGATTGACATTCTGACATCTCCCGATACAATGTGGGTGGCGTCTGGACGTCGCTTCCACTTGGAAGCACGTTTTCGAGTGAGTTCCCGTATTCGGGGGGTGGTACTGTCACCCCAGCCTGTTCTGTAACAGTTGGCTTTATGCACCCAATGGGTTGCAGTAGGAAGGTGATGCGGAATGGTCCGCATCAAACACAATGTAACGTTATGTGCACAGCCAGATTTTTGCTAGTGGCACATGATAATAATATCTTAAACTATAGTTATGTAATGTTGAAATAAGTATTATGCCTTGTGTAAATTACACCCTTCCCAACAAACTGTCGCTGAAACACCTGTAGGGTCTGTGGTAACACAGTCGCCACTCTGATCGCATCCTGCCTTACATCATCAGATTCGATTGCCTGTGGCCAGCCCCTTTATGTTTGGATGTGGAGATCATGTCAAAACAAAGTCTCAAGTATGTTGGTTTACTCGAGGAACTCTTATTTCCCTTGTATTTTTTACTCGGTGCAGCATTCGCACTATCGTGGTTTGAAGAACTTAACACTAATAGCTTATCTGTCAACTCTACCGAGAGAGGTAACACAGCGGTAAACCGTCTGACTCTCATTAAGGATGATGCAAATTCGAATTCCCTCTTCAGCTGTCCTATCTTGCTGATCGAGTCCTTTCCCAGTCGCCTTCAGCTGTCTACTTTTCGCTTGTCTTTAACGACTGCGGTTTTGCTAAAATCATCAGCTGATGGCTCCATCAGCAAGTTAAAGCTGACGAAGGCATGGTGCATACAATAATATCGGGATGCACAAAGGATGTGTAAGCGCCAGCTAGACAGTTTTGTTGAGCGTCTGAAGGAGTAACAGGGTTGCTGCGCGGATTATGTAGAAGTAGCATTCTACTGACAGTGCGATTGGAAGATCAAGTTAGGAATCACTGTCACCGAGGAAATTACTGGATGTAGTCAATGTTGCGCTGTTGTTATAATGTGGATGTGTCTATGTTTAGTATGGAAAGGAAGAGGTTGTGATTAAGCCTTAGAGGGGTCTGGTGTTTTATTGCCAGGTTTGAGGAAATTCCATGCAGTTAGTGGGACGGTAAGGACTCGATTGGATTATGGAGAAGCCACAAATGGACTGTTTAGGTTGTTGCACGAGACAGTTGGCATAAGTCATGCGGACAGACCTCGCGAGCGATTTTGTGGGCTACCATCGAAGCAGCTTGGAATCATGGAGGGATCATGATGTATGTAAGGCGGTTATCGATTTTTGCAGAGGCGGCTGTTGTTTTGCCTCGCTGAACTGTGTATTGATCGTAAAGCTGTACTTAAATTAGTTCAGGCGAACAGCCTAGTTGTATGCGTGATTTACAGTGACATATCAAGGGTGTTTGGTAGCTGGGGGGGGGGGGGGCGATCTTTTGAAAGGTACAGCGCAAAATTTGCACTAGCGCTGCGTTGCTTTGGTATTAAATATACAAATACGCAGGTGCAAGTGGTCACGTGATGGCGCAAAGTGCCTGAAAATCTGCGACTAGCAAATGGCTCGACGCAAGTATATCTGCGCCCTTCGCGCATGCGCATTGGACAATTTTCGGGTGTATGAAAGTGAATTAACATAAAAGTTGGATATCTTTATCTGTATCCAGTGTTCTATGAACATTAATTATTTACGTTTTAGTGTACACATTTCATCTTTTAATAGTTACGAAGTACAGTAGAAGTACGACACTGAAATGGTTTTTTACTAAGGAAGCAATAAAAATGGGCAACGAATTATCCTTTCCCCGGAATATATTTTGAGGGTATTTTTACGTGCCACGCGACGAGAAAATAGAGTTGGTTTGTGACGAGGTTATTTGTAACCTTAAAAACTTTGCTTAAAACTTTTATGCAAATGATAATGTAAATAAATAGCGAACATGTTTTGCAAGTACCTGTTTGGCTAATTGCTTAGAACAATGACATTACCTCTCTATTTTACTTGCTTGGATGGGGTGTTTCAACATCACATCTTTCTTGCCGACTTGTTTCCACATACGTGCTTTATATTAAAGAGTGATTCTGTTGGGATTCTCTTTATTTCATAAACGGGAGGGCTACCATTTTAGTTTTAAGTCTTTCGTGAGACTTGCTGTCTACACATAACACACCCTATCTCGGTGAACATTGAACTTTCAACAATCTAGACCTAATTAAATTTATTGCAGTATAGTTGTACGAACGCCACTCGTATTCACTACACATTAGCAATGAATTATTTAGAAATAATCAACGTATCACGATTTACGACTCACTGAAAGACGAATGCCACATGAATAGCCCATTAGGTAGTAGGCCTACACTCACAAATACCATGTCACACAAGTTAAAATAACTTA